>JAHBCN010008213.1:0-39942 GCA_019359885.1 Listronotus oregonensis
AAATCAAACATATTATTAGTACAGTTATACCATATTATACAATGTTTCCCAAAAAATATAGTATATTTGCAAAAAATAAAGGTTTGGTAGAAAAACAATACGCCTTTAATTTTAGGTTTTAAATTTCCGCCCACACGCGTTCTTACGCACCTAATGTGTACTGTAAACAGTAAACATTAGGTGCTGCCTAACAAATATTTTATTATTATTTTTTAAAACACAATAAATTTAATGTCTGTAAGCGGTGTGCGGTCCCTCAATGTTAAAAACTTCAAACAAGGTATTTGTTTACGTTCCACATAAAAAAAAAACGATGTGGAAAAAGAGGCTAAGTCTTGCACTGCGCTGCGAGATCGAAAATCTGTGAAGATCACTCTGATTTAGGTTTTTATTTTATTTGAGGAATTATAAAATAGTGTGATGTGCATAACTATCTTGTTCTAGGTGTAAAACTTGTTACAATTACGATAAGTACCTATACAAAACAGATTTTAATAACATAACCTCTAAATTTACAGGATCCTGAAATGCATACTTATAATGAAAGCCTATTTTTACAAAACTAACTATAGGGTTTAAATCAGGGATGGCCAACCGGTCAATTCCGATCAACCGCGGTTGATCGCGACTGTTATTCCAGTCGATTGTGGTAAGGCAAAAAATATAAATACGTAAAACAGAGGGTACTGAACTATGCTGCTTCATTTAAGATTTCAATAAATATGTAATTGGCAGATCGCATAGGATGTCGTCAGTGAACAGTAGATCAAGGGTCTAATCAAGTTGGCCACCCCTGGTATAAATGATTATAAATGTACTTACGTGAAAGTTTTAACCTTTCTAAATTTTGCTGAAAAGGAGTCTGTCCTATGCTAGAAACTCTCCTAGCATTAACAAATCCACTCTCGGCAAATAGAGTTTTTGTTTTAGTAAATCCTGGTTCCATGATTTAACATTATGGTTTAATAACTCAAAACGACAATTATTCGCTGGGAACCACAAAATATTTAGTAAAACAGATAAGCAGTGTAGAGACACTCGACACAAAATTAATTTTACACTGACTCGACGTATTTGGCTCTGATTGCGTCTTGCAATTTATTATGACGGAATACTCAATTTTGTAGTTTTATTTCATAAAAAATATATACCAACATTTAATATATTTTTTAAATATTTTTTTTTCATAATCCTTTAATACTATTTATTTAAAAAATTCAAAATATTAATAATTCATAATTTTCGAATGTTGTCCTCATGCCTATTATTCTATTACTGAAAATAAGAAGGCAACTAATATAAATATGCATCGTTTTCAATTGGGAAAAACACCCGAACAAAAAATGTATTTCATTGGTTAAAAATGTCAGTAGCCATTTTTAATAACTAAATGTTTTTGTCAATTAAAAATAGACATATGTCATTACTAAACTTACTTAAGAATGAGCTACATAAATAAAATAAAAATATTTACAATGGTCACTTGTACGTGTAACCATGTTTTTTAATATTTGGATAAATAAGGTGAGATTCTATTCATTTAGTTTTGCTTATTGTTAAGGTATTTTAGCCCCTTTTAATAGCATTATGCTATTATTTGGATCCTATACTACACCGTCAGTTGTCCTTAAAAATTGTTAAGATATCCTTATTAGACTGCCCTTTAAAAAATAATTTAAGTTGTTTAGGTAAATGAACCAGTAAGTAAGTAAGCTAAGAAATTTAAATTAAGAAACCATGTTTTTCTGTAAGATAAAGTGTTTGTATATGTTAATATAACTATTTTTAAAATGCTAGTTAAGATTTGTTAATATAAATTTTGTCTTTGTAATAAATTAAAGAGGTTTTATTTGCCCTAACCCAAAACGTTATTATTACTTTTAGTTTTTAAAATTAAGGTGATTTTTGTTAAAAAATTATTAACGGACCATTTACAAGTGGTCCTTGTCAGTTGGGAAAATTGAGCACTTATAAAAGCAACAGAAAATAAAGGCCATATTTCACACAAGTTTTTGTATACTAGCTGCACTGGGTCATAAATAAATAGCTGGCATTTTGGTAAATTATGTCGAAAATGTTAAAGTTAAAGATGAAAATAGTTACAATGTTATAAATAAACGGTTACATTACCAGGTCACCTTTTACATAAAACTAAAATGCCTTTACAGCCACTATATCAGAACACGAAATTTTTGGATAGCCAAATAAAACGACAAACTTTACAGGATGCTACTAATTCGATATTAAATGGGAGGGATCTTTGATCCTGTCAGAGATACAGGAGCAAAAAAAAAATCTGCTGACCACTACTGACTATGATCGTCTAAAAAAATAATAAAAATATTTTTAAAGAAATCCTAAAATTAAAGTTTTAAATTTTACTGTTAATTGTTTTACGGTGCAAAATAAGAATGAATTTGTTTTTTATTTATTGTCTTTAAGTCTAATTATTTAATAACAAAAAAAATAATAGGTATTATTTAACCCAACTATTTCTTCCACTATTTAGAATCCAAAACAAGGATAAAATATTTTTCTTAAGCACCAAATACATTTTAAAAACTATTCAATAACACAAGTCAACAAATTTAAATTTTTGTAGAGTAATATTGATTAAAATAGGTTTGTTTGAACTATTTTAGAGTTCTAAATCCGAAAATGATAAGCTAATAACTGTAACACGTACATCAGTTTTTGGTAGTGATGAGCAAAGCAAGACCAAGACCAAGACCGGGCTAGTCTTGGTCTTGGTATTGGTCTTGCAAGCCAAAAGAAGGTCTTGTTCTTGGTCTTGGTCTTGCACCATCCGGTCTTGGTCTTGGCCTTGGTCTTGCTGCAAGAGTCTTGCTGGTCTTGCTTTTTTTTTTTGGTAGTAATTATTTATACTAAGCAATGTTCAATAAAATATATTTTTTTAGTACTTATACGTACTTTATAAATTAAGATAGAGGCTATATTTTTTGCTTTAAAATTTTAAAATATACAAATTTTAACCTTACACATACATTAAAATTTTTTTATTTAAATGCATATTTTTAATGTAGAGGTTTATTTATTTATAGCGCTTCATTTTTAGTTGAATTGAGACACAACTTGCTTTTATACATTTAGTAACATATAGAAACATTTAAGTAATAAGAATTATTTAAATTTTCTTTGAAAAAACATATAAAATTAAAGCAAATATAAAACGGTGTAGAGTGTGAGCAGAAAAAACAGACTTATTAACTAACCAGATGTGACGTGAAATTTTCGTTAGAATGATTCTGATACGAAACACAGGTTTCTGATTTAAAAAAAAAGTTATTCAAGGAACTTTTTAGTTTATATGAACTTTTTCTCCTCAAATTAGTCAAACATTTTCCGTGCAAAGTTTGTTCAAATACGTTATAAACATTCTACATTTACAAGGTGGCTCAATAGTGTGACAAAGCTCGAGATCTGCTCTTATGATAGTGAAAATCTGAACATAAAAAAATTATAGAAAAAAAGGGCGTAAATGTAACATTATTTTTATCCCAGAATTTTCCGAAGAATCCACTGCCACTTAAGAAAACTCCCTTATTTTTAACTTTTAACCTAAAATTACAAAATTAATGGAGAAAAATCCATTAAAAAAATCGCCATCTTGTATATTATGCTGGAAATTGTTGAACTGTCACAAAAGAACAATGTCGACGTAGATTAAATATTAAATATCATTTTCGGTTTTGACAAAAATGACGTCAGCTTTATTCTTTTGGTATTGTTTTGACTTTTCCATCTAAACCAGAAGTGATATTTAAAATCCATTAATCTAAAAAGAACTTCTATGATATGACAAATACATTTTTTATTAATCCATCACATTTATATCTTACTTTTTAGATGTAATCTTATGGTGCCGCTTCTTACAGTGTGAAACAAAAATAATGTATTATTGGATTTAGGAAATTTTTGATTCACTCTGTAAGCAGCATTACTAGATAGCTAATTAAACATCAGAAATATAAAAGTAATTTTTAGCTTTTATAACTTGTGTACCCCTTTTGTTGTGAACGGTTTCGGAGATCTCGACCTTTGTCGGATCATTCAGTCACCATCTTAATATTTTTGAAACATGTTATTGAATTTACTCGTTATCGTCGTTAGAGAACTGTATAAAAGAACAAAGTTATCGATTTAATTATTATTTTATCAAAAAAAATCCTGTTACTTATTAAATAATCGCCTTTTTTGTCAGTTCTTGACAATTTTTTTTTTGTCATGTCTGTATAAAATACCTCTATATATTGAATATGAACATTGAAATTATATAAAATCGCATAAGTGCAAGAGTCTTGCAGGTCGGTCTTGGTCTTGCGTAGTCTTGCACCCCTCGGTCTTGGTCTTGGTCTTGGTCTTGCATACCCCGGTCTTGGTCTTGGTCTTGCAAGCGAAAAGGCAGTCTTGGTCTTGGTCTTGGTCTTGGGCTTGCTGCAAGACCAAGACCGCAAGACCAAGACTGGTCTCGCTCATCACTAGTTTTTGGTTATAAGGAGAAAAAAGAGGAGACGACATATGTTCACAATCTAATATATTTATTTAATATAAACATATAAAACATGTAGAATCTATGCAAAAACATTACTGAGGATTGGTTGTTATGTAAATAAAAAATACATTGCATGAAAAATGATACAGCGACAAAAACCAACAGTAGTCGCCCAACATAGATGAGTTCCAACGTCCCTGGTATCTTGTTTCTATCGTTCTGATAAAACCTCTCTTCCGTCGTTTACTGCACCCAAATTTTCCGGAAAAAAATCAAATGGGAGTGCAAAAAATGTATTTTAAGAGACATGCGACACTCTAGTAATTCATAGGTTTTTAACAGTTCATCTATGAGGCTTTTATAGTCTTCATCTTTTTGTTGAAATATTTTCACTACGCATACAAAACACATCTAAGCTGCCAATTCCTTTTCAATAAATTGTTCTTGAAAACGGAGATCATTTAGGAGCTTCCTTATCTGAGGTCCAATAAATATGCCTTCTTTTAATTTTGCATCACTTAGTTAAGGAAATATTTTTCTTACTACTGGTACTGGAAACCACTACCTTCTTTGTCCATTGCTTTGACAAAGTTTTTCATTAGTCCAAGCTTAATATGGGGAGGCGGTAGCAGCACCTTTTTTGGTTAACAAGGAGGGCTTATTAAATGTTTCAAGAACCAGGTTCAAAAAGTTCTACGAGGCCAATCCTTTTTACTGTAGTGTTCCCTTGTTGCCCCACTGTTCCACATACACAAAAAACAACAATACCTTGTAAAACCCTCTTAAAGTCCTAGCAAGATACCTATGACTTAAATCTCAACAGATATTTCCCTGATAATGTTCATATTTAACACGATTTAATATGGTTGCTATGTTGTCATAGGTTTCTTTTATTGTCACTGAATGGGCTAAAGGAATAGATGTTTTTTTGTTTCCATTATGAAGCAGGCTTTTAGGCTGTTTTTCGACGAATCTATGAATAAACGCCACTCGCTAGGATCATGTTCCGTATTAAGCCCATTCATTAAACCATTAATATGACAACAGACACATAGCGACTCTTCCGTTTAAAAAAACTTAAAAATGTTACATTACATTTTCTGTAAGTATTGAAGTCTGGAACCAAGAAGTTCCGATTTTTGTTCTGACAATCCTAGGTCACGTATCAAGCCATTTAATTCATTCTGAGTTATTAACTAAGGTTCACTGGTAGATGGTAAAAATGTTGGGTCACAACTGATGTTGTTAGGAAGTTATGGATCAGATTCTGATGAAGAATTAGAATCACTGGGAAACACGATATCCAGGTTTAAAGGCGCTACCGGTACCGGTAGTTCCTGGCACACAACAAACATGAGGAGCCCAACTTTTATCATGATCCCCAATTTAACACTTATAATATAAACAATAAGCTTTTTTGACTTCCTCAGATATAGATTTAACCCTTGGACTTTATAGTAATTCGTCCACTTCTATGACAAAACTTATCGGCTTATATTAAATAATTATGATACTGCTAAGAAATAAAATTTTAAAAATATAAAAAGTGTGTGGCAGTAATTTTAGGATAATTTTGATTTGGAGAGAAAGTTTTTATTTTTATTTTTTTAGCAAAGCTGTAATTGTAAGAAATAGGATAAAAACAAAACGATGCGGATTTTTGTAAGCAAAATAGGTTGTTGAAACATGCAATTAAAGTTAGCGTTTGTATTTAAGAAAACGTACCTAAATTAAGAAGATTTTATGTTTTTCGAATATTTTTAACTTTTAAACAAAATTTTTTTGGACATTAAATTTTAAAAATTTGTCATTTTCCCGACTCTGCGTCTCTCACAGTGTCTTATACTTACCCTTAAATTTGTAAATGGTAAATTAAAGACATGACAACTAAACTTTTTTTTCTCCTTATAAACCTTTATATAAATAAAAAAAAAAACATTGCAAATGCCTTTATTTTGCTCCATTATTTTATTTACAGTTTATTTTAAAAAATTATATTTGCAAACAGTTAAAATACATACCCACCTATGTGGCCTATATTAGAATCGATTCTAAAAACTACAGGTAACAAATACAGTATGGATTAAATTAGGAAAAGCTTGTGCAAAAAACAATATTTTTATATTAGTATGAAAATTTAAATTGCTTTTTGTAATTTTATTATAAATCTTAAGGTGAGATCTTAAAATATACATATGATAAAATGACTAAAAAATAAAAATTACTTTCCAATTCTTAAAATAAAAAATGTAAAACCGACTTTTTAAATAATTTAAAACATCAAAAGTTGTTTTACTTTCTTTTAATAATTTTTGACACACGATTACATAACTTCCACCTAACTTACCCACATTAAGTCAAAAGAGTTTTATAGGTTAGCCTGACACTGAGTTAGGATTATTTAATTGATGTAGTTTGCATTTTTTTTAATCAGATACATATTAAACGTTAATACAGCGATTTTCCATAATAACCAGCACTTGGCGCCGGTATGGCATAAGGTTCAGCATAGGTATATTGAGGCCCAGCCTCATAGGGTACTGATGGAACTTCTGCATAGGCATATTGTGGCTCATACGGTACTGCTTCTTGTGCATATATTAAAGGCTCAGAAGCCGCAATTGGCGCTACTAATTCGTGTGCTAGTGGTAGTGTTGAAGCGATATAACCTAAAAATAAATAATATTAAAATGCATTTTCAAACAAATTTTAGGACCTTATTTATTAGTATAGTGCATCTCTATGAGCCTAACTGACGAGGTGCGTAGTTTGTAGCAAAACGATAAACTTAATTGAATAACAAAATTGTTTAAAATTACCATCTTTTAGAATATTAGTTCTGGTTAGTAATAAACTTTTTTGATAAAAAAAAAACAGTTTCTATCCATTTGTAAAAAATATAACGTATATAAACTTGGCTAAGCCAACTCAAAAAAATGCAACGAAATTTAAATCAAAATAAGGGCCTTTTAAGGTGCTATTTAGGTGCGCAATTGATAAATTAGGTGCACTAACGATTTTAGAAATACTGAAAACAAACTGTGGGTCTGCCAGTTTTCGAATATTTAGCAGACCCATAATCAAAGAATTATTTTTTTAATGATTAAAATAGATATAAATTAAGTGCTAATTGAGTGCTTTAATAGAATTTTTAAATATTTCTCTACATTAATTTAAAAATTTTATTTCTTTGAGATTTCAACCGGTTCAACGGTCAAAGCTTACAATTTTTGAAATTACTGAATTTTTACAGGTAACATGGTAGGAACTTATTTATGAATATAAAAATGATTTTGCTACAAGTAATTAGCCGCATAAAATTAAGTCTAAAAAATTTCCGTTAGAATCATGTCAGGACCGCTGATATTGGATTTCTTATCGATACAGCTTGCAAAACATCTTTTGAGAGACTTGCAACCCCCAGCTTATTTAAGTGCTCATTAAGTCCAAAACGATAGAAAAAATCAAATAGGAATGTAACTTCCTACAGGCATAAAAGTCTCACGAATTTTGAAGAAGTGTCAACATATATAGCAACGACTCTTTCTACCAATGACTCATTAAAAATTAATGTAGGAATATAAAAATTATAGATTACATAAGAAATTTAGTGACAAAATTTAATTATGGTATTTTTTTCTTCCCGGTGGGACCGCTACCTTAAGATTTTTTGGCGGTACAGCATTTAAGTGCTCATTAAGTCCACAACGATAGAAAAAAAACAAGTCAGAATGTAACTTCCTACAGCCATGAAAGTCTTACGAATTTTTAAGAAGTGTCAAGCATATAGAGCAACGACTATTTCTACCAATGAAAAATCAAAAATTAATGTTGAAATATAGAAATTATAAGCAATTTAGTGTTAAAATTCGGTGCAGGACGATTAAAAGAAGAACAAGTTCAAATGCAACTTTCTTTATCCATACAAGCTCAAAAAAAAGCTTAATATGGTTAAAATTTATCAAGTTAGTTCATTTTTTTAGCCAAGGAATCCAAAGTTAGCGGTCCCATCGAGGAAGAAAAAGCAATAATTTTTGATGTGTCATTGGTAGAAATAGTCGTTGTTCTATATGCTTGACAGTTACATTCTGACTTGTTTTTTTCTATCGTTTTAGACTTAATGAGCACTTAAATGAGCTGGGGGTTGCAACTCTTTTCAAAGATGTTTTGCAAGCTGTACCGCCAAGAAATCCAATATCAGCGGTCCTGACAAGATATGAACAAAGAAATTTTTTAGACTTAATTTTATGCAGCTAATTACTTATCCAAAATCATTTTTATATTTATAAATAAGTTCCTATCGCGTTATCTGTAAAAATCCAGTAACTTAAAAAATTGTATGCCTTGACCGTTGTATCAGTTGAAAGCTCGAAGAAATATATTTTTTTATAAATTAAAAAATATTTGCAAAATTTATTAAGTTCCTAAAAGCACTTAATTAACAATTAATTCCTATCTATTTTAATCATTAAAAAAGTAAGTTTTTTTTTTCAGTATTTCTAAAATCGTTAGTGCACCTAATTTATTAATTGCGCACCTAAATAGCACATAAAAAGCCCCTAATTATGATCTAAATTTCGTTGCATTTTTTTTTTTTTTGAGTTGGTTTAGCCAACTTTATATACGTATTTTTTAATTAATTTAGAGAAATATTTTTTAAAATTTTATTAAGTTCCTATTCTTCTACATCTGATTAGCACTTAATTCCTATTTATTTTAATTATATTATTAAAGAAGTAATTCTTTGATTATAGGTCTGCTAAATTTTTGAAACCTGGCAGACCCACAGTTTTTTTTAGTATTTCTAAAATCGTTAGTGCGCCCAATTTATCAATTGCGCACCTAAATAGGACCTAAAAAGCCCTTAATTTTAATCCCACTTTTGTTGCATTTTTTTGAGTTTGGTTAGCCAATTATTATACGTAAAAATATACGGGAGGTTTTATTTAAAAAATTATAATCAACAAAAAAATATGCTAACAGTTTTCTAATTTAATCAACATCGTAGCTAAAATTAAAACAAAGTTACCTAAAGTGCAGACATTTAAAACGTCCTGTATATGCCAGAATACGTCTATTAATAGTGTATTTGCCGATAAATGATTGACTACAGTAAAACTACCTAAGTCGATCGTAATTTGTAGACCAAGTTTTGCCATAAATACCCTCGATTAGCCTATATTACTTGAGAAAGTAAAGTTGAAATATTTTTGGTGGTAAAATTTATCTTTATTTCTTACGAAATATACTATATCAGGAATATATCTGTGCTCCATGGATAAACAGTTATGATGCTTTTTCTGGTGTTCCAAAGAAAAATAATAATTTATTTGTAGACGTTAGGCTAATTATAAGATCTGTATACAGGGTGTCCCAAAATTAGTGAACGAAACTTCAACCCTGTATTTATTAGTCAAAAATAACCTAAGTTTTTTCTATAAACATATATTGGCAACCGCCCCCTAAGAGAGCTACACCCCTTTAAATGGGTACACCTGAAGATGGTTTTTTCTAATTATTTTCGAATCGGTTTAAAATAAAATTTTGAGATATTAGTAATTTGGATATACTGAATTCAAATATGGATACAAGAATTTGATTACTTAGTCAGATGCCTATTATTTAGGGAAGTGAGCCTAAAAAATAATTTTAAGGATTCGAGATTTTTTACGTAAAAAGCTACCTTAGGACTCACCATTTTCGAGTAAAACGCATTTCAAAATTGCGCTGCATAGTATTCACAATAACATAATTTTATCAAAACTTAGTAGCATGCCTTGAAACAAAATTAACATAATAATTGCTACTGACCACAAGATTTTTGTGATATATAGTTGCCATTTCTACTTGAAAGTATTTATCCGGTTACACAAAAAGTTGCTGTAATATGGATCCTTTAAACGAGCTCGAGGGCAAGAAAGTCCTATGAAAAATTATGATTATAGAATTGAGGAAGACCCTCAAATATCATTAAAAAGCCTGGAAATATAGGATATGATAGATCGAGGTGGTTCAATAAACTGGCCAGTGCGATCGCCCGACCTTAATCCTCTGGATTATTTTCTGTGGGCTAATATGTGTAATATTATTTATGCCACAGAAATTGATATCCCAAAAGAGCGAATTATCGTAGTTTTAGATTAAATTAAATAAAGTCGATTTAAAATTCCTAGATCAACCTAAAGTATTAGAAAAAGATCCAGGTTGTGCATTCAAGAAAATGAAAACTTGTTGAAACATTTACTCCAGATAAACTAGTATTTTTAGTGTTCTTTGCCTTGAACACATTTACCCTATTAGTTTTTAATTAATAACCACAATAAAAGTTAATGCCATTGCCAAGTTTCTTAATTTTGTTTCAAAGCCTGCTACTAAACTTTAAAATTTCTTAAAAATATGTTATTGTGAATACTATCCAGAGTAATTTTTAAATGCGTTTTATTCGAAAACGGTGAATCCCAGCGATACCGACCAAGAAATACTTTTTTCCGTAGAAAACATTCAGTTCTTAAAATTTGAAGAAAAAAAAACGAAAAGTTGGCATATAAAAATGTTTGAGTTAATTTTTGAGGCTCACACCTCTAAATGATATGCATCTGACTAAGTACTCAAATGCTTGTATCCATATTTGAATTTAGCCTATCAAAATTAGTACTATTCTAATTCGTTAAAATTTTCGTGTAAAGCGTTTCGGAAATAATTAGAAAAAACCATCTTCAGGTGTTAAAGGGGCGTAGCGGTCTCAGGGGGCGTTTGCCGATATATGTTTATAGGAAAAAGTTAGTTTATTTTTGACCACTAAATACCACTTATTTTGGGACACCCTGTATAGTCAATAACTTAACAGAGGATTTAACGCTAGTTCTGCTGCAGGTGAAATACTTTTGATTTGCCTAAAATTCCTCTGACTACAGTAAACTAAATGTGTTGACGAAGGCGACAAGGACTCTATAGGGCGAAAAGTCTACAGCATGTACGAAGAGCAACGTATATTTATATTAGCCCTAGATGCTCTGAAGGAACAACTTACTAATGAAGATAATACTGCAACTTTGTTAGCTTTTGTTTTCAGTTTTTTAAAGTATTTTTTGATTGGATTTGCAAGTTCGGAGGGATCAATCGAGATTGTGCATGGATTAGGATTGAACTGGTAGTAACTATATGAATGACTGCCAGTGAACATGGTGTGCCATTGCATTTAATTAAGATTTTACAATAAACTGCAGGTCCCGTCTGAATGATATTGCCTAGACCAGTGATGGCAAAGTACGGCCCGCGAGCCAGTTCCGGCTCGCAAAAGTATTTAATCCGGCCCGCCGACGATCTTTCGAAATTACAAGTATAGACCTGTCTAATAAAACAGCTAATTACGGTAAACAAACTTGCTGGAGGACAAACAACCCGCTTAGCAATTTAACCTGCCTGTGCATTGTCCTGTTTTATAGTGATTTTTTTCGGATTTCATGTAGTTTAAAGTGACTTTTTAAGTATATTTATATTATTTGGGAGTCTTAGTAATGGTACTTATAGAGAATCAATCATGACCGATACAGACAAAAGCTCTCCGGAATTAATTTTGTGGATCCGTTTTGTTTAAAAGAGTCGGATTTAAGTATGAATCCTGCTGACTTTCCCCCTGTTACTCAAATGGATATTGTCTGCTATTTAGTGCTTACAACAAGCTATTACACACAACAACAAATGAAAGCCATGTGTTTTAAGTTCCTGCACATAGTGATAGTGTGAAGTTTTTGGATCCAAAAATTATTAAAGACAACAAGGTGCTTTTAATAAAATTAAAACCACTGTACCAACCATGTTAAATTTAAATTGGATTTAAATAAATATTACTTTGTAGAACATACAGTATGAACTGTGTCGAATCTGGTAACCAAGTGTTTCGGAAGTGTGGTCTCGTCACTTGTTTCAACTTACATATTTAAGTGGTGTTGGTTTTAAATTAAATAATTTTTTACTATTCTTTATTTAGGTTTTTTGCTTGTAAAGGAGCACCTCGTATCTGATTATTAAGTTTTGTTTATAGGTGGGTGTAAAGTTTTAAATAAAAAACTTAAATATAATAGAAATGTATATAATTTTAATAGGTATTTAGGTTATAAAGTAGAGCTTTATCAGGTGAATATTTCATGGCCTAGTAGCTTATGAATGAGGCTATAAAGTAATGAGAACTCTAAAGATAATATACTAATTTCATACAAAACTTTGTTTTATTGCTTCTAAGTGGTAGTGGAGAATTTAATTTTGTGTTTATTTGATTCTTAAAAGCCTGTAAGTATAACAGACTTGACCATTACATCAGTAATGACACCAAATGCAATGTCATGTTATCTGTTGGTGGCATTTTGATGTAATGATCGCTGCAAATACTATTCTTTATTCTAGTACACTTTTCTGTTCTCGTACAATAAAGTAGTACTATATTGTAGTACCTACCATATAATTAAGTAACCCTTTATATCCCCTAGGTACTCTAGGTAGGTAAGTAGGTTTAAAGTAAGTGGACTTTTTACGCCCTCCACTGCGACCGCTCGGTCTATTGTAGCTTACACCTTTTTATTTTTCTCCCAATAGGATCAGACTTCTAATGAATCCGATATCAGATTGGGAGAGAGAGTTCATACATCTCCTCTTACTCATGTCGCTACCAGACATGAGCACAATATGTATTCTGGTGTCCCTGTCTCCTGGAAAGTATGACGAGCAGACGATTAGATCCTTCATGCCCTCCTCTGCTGGTCTAGTGACATGGGTAGCTACCAGGTCCTTGTTACAGGAACCAGATGTTTCTTCTGAGGCCGTATCTTCGGCCTTTCCCTATGAAACCGGTCCTCTCTGCTTTCTGTTTAAAGCCCCTAACATATATAATAGACCGTTTATTATTAAGCACTTAAAAAACATAAATTTTTACCATTATACTTTTAATTTGCGCATGCAAAGCAATATTTATGATTGTTCATTTTTGTCGTAATATTTATTAAAACCCTTGTTACAAACTATTAAACAGACTGTTGATAGATTCCGTAAAGCATCATTCTTATTTAAAATAGAAGGAATCCTGTAAAAACCCACTCTATTCCTGTCTCCTCTATTAGCACAATTTATTACACAACAAAATGAAGGCATTATAATTATTAACTTCATAAAAATCCTTAAAAATGCACATTTGCTTATAAAAACCAAATGTAAACCTGTCCTCCAAGAGAATGAAATCAGCTGTTGTTGACAGTTCGTTAGACTGCCTTATGCTTTGCTTTCACTTTTCTTGGCCTCCGTCGGTGAACGTTCAGCCACCTCTTCCCGTTCCAGATACACGTTGTTGTCAACGTGAACTTTCCCGAGCTTCGTAGGTGGAACTTCTGGATCGTCGGGCTCTGTAACCCCCAGAAATTCCGAACTTTTCCAAAACTTGAATTTTTTGCAACAAAAAATATCGATGCAGGGCACAAACAATGACAGACCGACCAAGGGCTGCTTCTGGTATCACGCATAACCGTTTTCTGTCAGTACTGCCCCTCCCTGCTGAGCGCGCAACCATCTTCCGCCATTAGGAAAATACCTCGTGCGTGGGGCCCTCAGAAAGGAACAGGTATAGGAATGTTCGTTCACAGCGCTTAGCCCCAGAAGAAGGAGATCATCGTTTGGCTTGAGTTTCTCCTTGATCCCCGATGGTAAAAGCCGTTGATACAGCACCTTTAGCCGCCTTCCCGGAAAAAACTATGTAGTTTTTTTTATCGCGAGCACTTCACTGATCGGAGGTCAAACAGGAACTGTGTGCCTTATACTTATTATATGCTATTAATTTCAAAAGATCGTCGGCGAGCCGGATTAAATACTTTTGCGGGCCGGAGCTGGCTCGAGGGCCGTACTTTGCCCATCACTGACCTAGATGTTAATGAAGGGTAGTAGAAAGATAGTAGTCTTTTGTTTAATGGTGAAAATACTCCATATTTTAAAAGGTACCGTGAAATGTAATAATTGCATGTTTCGGTTTGGGCAACCTTGACGGAACTGAACTGGGTTAGGCATAAAAACCCGCACCTACTTTACCTATCTTTTTTTATAGTACGGGGAAGATTTAATATATATATATATATATATATATATATATATATATATATATATATATATATATATATATATATATATATATATATATATATATATATATATATGTGTAGGAATTGGACAGAAACTTTTTATTTAACTGCAATAAGTATACGATTTTTACAATATTTATTGGTTCCAAACCTAAGCACTTTTTCTTTTGCGCTCTTCGTGAAAGTTTTGGTGCCACTTTTATAAAATATTTTCGGTTGAGCGTAAATCTACTCCTACACAAAAACTCGGAAAGAAAAATCTTAAAGATTTAAGCCGCGCAATGCCTCTTTTATGGGTTAAACAGACGGAATTAGTAGTCCGTTAAGTAAGAGATCGGGCGTTATCCTGCAGCAAATTAAATGGAGTGCTCTTGATTAAACGATTTCTTTTTTCTTTTTAACGAAATTTAGGTTTTATTTTTAAATTAAAATTAATAAGAGACATTATTGGTATGTTGTTTTCTTAATAATTGCCCAAGAGAATACGATGGCCAATATGTTATCGGCAGAAAGCAGAACCTATGATTTTTTAATTTAGGGAATAAGTTTGAGTACCATAACCTTAACTATTATGCGTTTCACGGAATTCCGGTGTCGTTTGGTTCTGACAAAAAAATTCCGATTATATTTCAACCTCCCACGTACTTTAAGACTCAAAAACATAGAAATAACAAACAATCAAACTAAACTGAAATTAGTAAAATTTTGTATTCGTCCTAACTATAAACAAAGAGATATTCATACCAGGTGATTTAGATGAAGAACTAACCACACCTCCGGATTTTGCTCCGGAAGCCACTGTTCCTGTATCTCCAGCAGTAACAATCTTAGGTCCTGAAGGACCTTTAACAGTAGCCTTATTGGTAGGTCCTTTTAGTATGGTTCCTGGTTCACTAGGTCCTACAAGAGTGGCTCCGGCATCTATATATCCTGCCGAAACTATGGCAATCGGGAATACCATAGATAGATTATATAGTATTATCTAGAAAATAATGTATTATCTAGAAAAAAATTGCAAAGGTGCCTTTTCTCAAATGAGACTCCCTAAAAATAATTTGACTATTTGTTTTCCAATAAAATTACCTACTTATTGATAACACACTCTTTATATCAATTTTCCAAGAAATTAGTTATTTGTAAAAAATTCAAGGAAAACCTCATAAGATTTAAATTTTACACACCTTTATAAAATTAGGTATTTGCATTGCAATAAACTAATCAATTCTTAAGTTGACTACTTTTCTAAAAATTAAAAATTTGATTTTTAAATTGTAGTCCAGTAACTAAAATGAAAGTCCCCAAAGTTTAAATAAATCGTCTTTTTCAACTGTGGCGCATTTCTTAGGTTTTCGCGGAGTTTTGAGCGAAAAAAAAGTTTATCACGATTTCGACGTGGGAACCCCCGCGCCCCCCCCCCCTCCCAAAGCCCCAAAAAATAATTTTCCCCCGCGAGTATCCGCAAAATGTGCGAATTAGAAAATTTTTTTAAACAAAAAATGAAGATCCCCTCGAAATCCAAAAATTTACTTTTTTTTTGCAAACTATTTTTCAAAAACGGCCGCGAAAAACCCATAACATTCCACACTGGACAGATTTTCTAGAACTCCGGAAACGGGTAAAAAATGCAGATGGGCAAAACACAAGAAAGATTGTGAAGGAAATTTTCTGGGATCATTGAACACTTGCTAAGGTCTCATTATAAAAATGAAATATTAATAACAAACCATTTTTAAAAAAATATCAATAAATTAATAAGATACTCCTAAAATATTATGAAAAAAAAAATTTACCGTTTTTTTTTAATATTCTAGAAAAATCAGAATGGACCCAAACTCATATGCAGTGATGGGTCGGTTTCCCCCCTTTCCCGATGAATTTTGAATGATTAAAAATGTACATTTTGACAAAGGCAATTCGCCCCCCCCTCTTATAAGGAGAAGGCGGAAACTAGAGGTAGAGGGCAGCGAAATAAGGATTTTGGGCCCCTTATTCGAAAATTCGATTTTTCGAAAAAATTAAAAGGACCTTTTTGTAGACTACAAGGCACTTCATTTTTTCAAAACAAAAATTCTACAATTCATTTTTTGGGAGATATTAGGGGGGAACCCTTTTTTTCCCCCGGGGGGCCTTTTTCACCCCTTTCCCCCCTGTTAATGTTGATAAATTTTTTTCGCTAAAAGCATCCCCGAAGACCTAATTGCCCACGAGAGAAAACCGCAGTTTTATTTCAGCTTTTTTCTTTATTGGACTTTTAAAAGTTTGCCCTTTTTCAATCAGTCTTAATTTCAATATACTTAGTATGCATTTGTAATGTGGCTTTAATATTGATATTTTAAATATTCCTTTTAAGTACTTCCGTGACTTGCAAAAACCACGAGAATAAAGATACCTTCTTCCATAAAATCTGTTAAGGCACACTTATGATAAACAATCTAGAGGCGCATTTATACGGTTCGTTAAACAACTTTAGTGGATCAATGAAAATAGAATAAAAATAACTGCAAGCATATAACAAATAATATAACAATAACTTTATGTCGTATTTTATTTGTTTCAATTCAAAGCATTTTATTACGTTTTCTTTGGGATTCTAGGGAAAAAATATGCAAAACTAAAACAGCTTTTTTATATAAAGAAGACGTTCCGTTTTTGACGAACTAAATTATTTTTTTTACTACTAGGCTTATAATTTTTTGACTTGGCAAATACTGATATATTTTTCATTTAAATTTAATACCAAATTCGGTTTAAATCCCTAACTTTTGGGTAGATTTAATAATAGTGTTCTCTCATTTTGAATTTTTTCAATTATGATTCTAAAAAAAACGTAATTTCTCAACGAAATTTATTAACTTGAGTTTATACTAAAACTTTTAAGAAAATTTTAGCCACTTAAATTTTTTTGTTTACTATGATTTAAATAAATAGGTCAGAATTGAGACCAAGTTCAAACCAATTTTTGTGCTAAATCTGGTTAAATATTTTAGTGTTTTTTTTTCTTTTTAGCTTTAACCATACAACCAATCTCAGTGTTAAAAAAAATAGTTATTTAAGTCCATCTCATTGTTTTCACAACTTGTCAGAATATAGACCTTTTCTCAACTATCTGTTGTACCAATTTGGTAATCGGGTTCTATTAAAAAGTTTTTTCATTTTCCCAATTTGCTAGAACTTCGGTAAATTTACCATTAAAATTTTCGTGCAAAATTTGATTCGTATACAATAAAAAAAGATTTATTGTAAAAAGATTATTAAGTAATAATACTTTCACGATTTCAGATAACAATGCATAATATACATGTGCCAAAACTGAAGATGTTTTTAGCAGTAGAATAAAGGCAAAGTAAAAATATGCTACTTACCAAAATGTTCATTTTCTGGTATTTATCAATGAATTAAACTGTTCTATATTCTCGCAAATGTAACTTAAAACTAACAAAGAATTTACTAGCATGATCTTGTAGTTTCAATAAAGGGCGTGTCAACGTTGCAATTTAACATTGTTTTAAATATGTATGCATTTCATTTAACCTTCGTATTAGTTTAATTATTTTAACAAATTACATAATTTATTATAATATGCAAAAAACAAAATCAATATGAATTTTAATTATATGCATGTAATTTATGTAAAATGTTAGCAAATATAGGAAATAAATAATGCATGTAGTAAATTATGCACTAACAAAAAGAGTAGTTTAACTTTAATAAAATTAGGCCTTCTTAGCACACCATTATTTACTTTTTTACCCTAGAATCAGGGCCGTATCTAGGTAAGGCCGCGTCCTTGGTGGGGCTTAACATTTGCGCCCCCTTCCTTACACAATAGTGGATTTGGGAAGTATGGAATATCCGCCAACCAATACGGGAATTCCGGGGGTTATTCCCCAGAAATTTTACAAAATTAAAGTGCAAAGTTGTAGGTTTTAAGTTTGTTTGAACCAAGAATTTATTTTTTTTTTAAATACCAATTTTGTGGTGGAGCTTGTGGTACTTTAATCAGGGTCAATCCTGTGACTTTGGCCGCACCGTGCAAAATAGAAAAAAGTCGCCCTTTATTGGCAATTTCTTTTAGTAATATTAATCTTTGTATTTTAAACTTTTTCTAAGTTGTAAACAATATAGACTCCTTAAAAATTAGTACTTACCTTTATTTAATTACTTCTTTTTTGTTGGTAGAAAAGAAAAAAATTAACAATTTAATAATAAAGAGAAAAAGAAAATACTTAACAAATGGTACTTAACTAAAATTAAAATGATGTACATACTTTTAATTACAATATTAACATACTTTACATAGATAAATGTTAAACGAAAATAAAATCTTACCAAAACGAAACACAAAAAGTACATATTCTTATTCTATAATAATACTCGCTAATGCAAATTCATCTATTACGGATGACAAATTTAAATTATTGCAAATATGTTTTGTTCTATAGATATCAATGCAAGATTTGTTAGTCTTTCTTGGAACATTGTAGATCTTAAATAATTTTAAGTTTGAGCTTACAAAAACTTTGCTTTCCCGATGCAACAGTTACTGGTAAAGAAAAAAAAAATATATCTTATAGTATTCTAATATAATGGCTATTGTTAAACTAGGAAAACAGGAACATAGTTTGTTTTTAATTATCTACGTTAAAGTGTCCTGAGATGTTTGCAAATTTGCTACAATGGTCCTAAAGGCTAAAATTTCATTAAAAAGTTCTGATTTTTTTTTGTTTTAAAAAAATGTATTTCTTTATTTTAAATTCGATCGCCCTGTGCGGGCGCACCGTTTGCACCCCCGCTAGGATCGGCCCTGACTTTAATAAATAAAATAATATGCAAAAAAAAAAGAAATAGTGCCACCCCTAACGATAAAATACCAATTTATCCGCAGCCTAAATATTAAAAAAATTCAAAGAGTTATATTCTTGTTGTAGGTCTCAGAATAAACTGATGTCTTATTAATTATTTATACTTACATTTTTTTAGCCTTATAAATTATTAAATTAAGTACATAAGTTAAAAATTCATTATAAAATTTTTCTGTTGTAATGTATTTATTTGATTAATTTTGCCAATAAAAAATAATAATAATATGACTACGATACTGACAACTGATGAAAAAAAAATCATAGCCGATTTTGCGCCCTACAGGTAGCTGCGCCCTTGGCGGGCGCCCATCTCGCCACCGCCTAAATACGGCCCTGCCTAGAATATGCAGTGCATAGTAAGAGATGGGAAGATCATTACGGACCCATATTTTTGTTTCCTCGACATGTTAGGTTTTTAAGTTGTCAAAATTACTAAAAATATTTTTCGTGATCTTGGCAACAACCTCTTGGTTTAGAGAAGAATCTTTTTACTAAATTGAATAAATACAAATTTTTTTTTCTTGTATACAGGGTCTTCATTAATTGCATTTAAAATGTTTACCCATTTAATGGTTTTAAAAAAAGGGTCACATCAAACTAGATCCGCAAACGCTTTATTTTTAAACTGTTTATCTTGGGCAGTCCACGAAGGTTTAGAGAAGGATGCCTTCCTGTAAGCTTGAAAGGAATCATTAATAGGGCAAACAGCTCTTCTGTTAATGAAATCAAGAATGCTGAGAGTGGTGAAAGAAACCAATACCCAGACATAAGCATAATATTCCAAAAAGGGTCCAATTTGCTATGCACACAGATTAAAAAGGGAGAAATACTTTCGGGCTTCAAAGAAAAAGCCCAGCTTTCTTAAAGCTGCTGTGGCTATGGATAAAATGTGTTGATGCAAATTTTTTAATTACGTACTTTAAAAGTTACTAAAAAATGTTAAATGTAACAATATTTAGTGTTTCTTCACTTTTACCTACTTTATGTTTAAAGTAGAATATATTTTCTTTTAGAAGTAAAAAATGTCAAAGTAAAAAACTATTACTAAACGCAGAAAATTCCAAAAGCGAAAAACTTTTTCTAGTACAACGGTGACCAACTTAAAAAAGCACTAAGTGCAATAAAATAAAATGAAAGTTTAGACTGCAGCCGATCAATTTAATATACACACACAACGCTTAAAAGCAAAATTTTAAATGGAAGTAAAACAACTGGAAAAATGGACTCCGAATGTCACTTAAGATCGGATATTGATGACGTGGTAATATCAAATGCTGAAGTAGGGTTTCCAGAAAAAAAAAAATGGGCTTTGCTTTTCGGTTAAAAAAATTCTGGATGAAAAGGGAGCACTTCTTTGCCATTTTGTTAATAAACCAGGCAGAAGGTGGTTTGAAGCGTTCCTGGGACGACATCCCATACTGTCTGTTAAACAAGCTCAATTCAAAAGTAGTTTCAAGACGTCAGATTACACCTTGGGAAAGATATTAATATTTTAGAAGATCCAAATAGGGTTTGGAACATGGATGAGACGGTATTCTAGATTAATCAAAAGACAGCGTAGTTTTAGCAAGAAAGGAAAATGTGTATATACAGAAAGATATAAAAAATAAAACGTAACGGCACTCATTGCGAATAACGCTTTAGGAGATTTTGCGGCACCGTTAACGTTATACATAGATAACCTTATCAGCTGTCTATTATCAGGCAGCTCCATCCTACTGAGGTTTAGGTAAACCTAAATCTGGGCGGATGATGTCCGAAAATTTCTACGATTACTTTAAAAGCGTTTTTCCTAAATTTTTGATCTTAAAAGCATACCAATTGCCAATAATAATTTTCTTAGATGATCACTCTTCCCATATGAGCCTGGCTTTAAGCAATTTTTGCAGAGAACACCATTCTAGAGGGTTATTTACGCTATACGACTATACGGCACGGAATATTATGGCCAAAATACGTGACTTTCAAAAGGTTTTTCTTTTGGCATACATGACGGACTATTATGGTTGCTTTTTAAAATTATTTTTATATTATACAGGGTGTCTTAAAAGCTCTAAAAATATCAAAGTTGCGTTTTGTTAATGGAATATTATTGCATTTTTCGATTCTCTAATCAAAATAAGTGTCTATTTTAATAGGTTTATAATACCTAAACTTTGAGGTTTTTGAATAATTTAAATTTTGTCCAAATCTTATCCAAATTTCTTGCTTAAAATAAATAAGAAGTATTTAATTTACGTAAGCGAAATTAACATTGAAGTGTATCAATACATCATATTTTATATTTCAGTTACAATAAACTTCTCCTTTTATACAGGATGTCCAAAAATTAAAACTTATCAAAGAAGAACTTTAAGTAGCTATAACATAATTAATTTAAATAGAACGCCATATTTTTTAAGTTACCGGCAAATGTACTTTTTAATTATCTTTCGAATGGAATTAGGGTGTTCTGACTAGGTCTTCGAGTTTTTACAGAGTACACCAAAAAATCGTTTTTTGCACCATTTGGTGGTTTTTAAATAAAAGTTCTAACGTATCTAGTTATTTATGGTAATTTAGCAATGTAAAATAATTTACAATTAAAATAAAAGTGAACTAGAACTACAAAGAACTAATAAAAAACTTGGGACATTATAATTCAACAGGCTATAACATCAATATTGGTAATAACATATCATCGATAACATAAAACAGAAGCAAAATATTTCTAACAGATGTTCGAAATGTCAACCGTCCTTTTCCAGACACTTACATATCCTCTTTTTAAAACTACTGCTAACTCTGGACAACGTTTGCAGGGTTACAGTTTCAAAAGCGTGTCTTATGCGTATTTTCGTATCGTGTGGTCTTGTTGGAGGCGTATTGTAGATAATTTCTTTTATGTATTCCCATAAAAAAGAAATCTGGTGGAGCTAGATCCGGGGATCTGGAGGGCCAATTTTGAAATTCATTTTTCAATCCACTTGTTTTGAAAGTTGACAATAAAAAATTGGCGAACCTCACGATGATAATAAGGCGGAGCTTCATCCAATTGAAGCCACATGGTTGTTCTGATGTTTAAAGGGACTTTTTCTAATAATACTGGAAGTTGGTGAAAAAGAAAATAGAGGAACATCATACCATTTAAAGGTTCTTCAAAATAATAGGGTCCAATTAAGTATGGGCCCATCAGTATTCCACCCCACACATTAACGGACCACCTATTCTGATTTTCATAACTCTGTATTTATGTGGATTCGAATCAGAATAATAATGGAAGTTGTGTCTATTCACGAGACCACTGTTATAAAAAGTACATTTATCAAAAAAAAAACTCGTTATCAAAAAAGTTTTTATTTTCTGCCACTTTTATCTAACACCCACGTGCAAAATTCAGTTCGGTTGTCAAAAAATCATTCCTATAAAATTTAGGCAAAGCTGGATTTTGTAGGGATGATTGTTTTTATAAGAATTCTTGAAATACTTGCTTGACTAATGTTAGTATTTTCGGATATCTGATTTTGACTAATATTGGGATTTTCGATAACTAAACCAAGACATTTTTTTCATCTTCTGTGGCAGGTCTTTTTGTAATGTTTTTTTTATAACCAACACTTTTAGTTTTCTGAAATTGGTTTGTTAATATTTCAAAAGCAACTGGCTTAGAATAATTTCTTTAGTGAAACCTTTGTGTATAAACTCGAGAAGCCAATAAACAATTTTGATAGCATTATAGGATAAAAATTATATCAATACGCTCTTCTTTTGGGTAAACCTTCATTTTTACGAAGCAGAACTCAACAATATTTAAATAATAATGATCAAAACCCTCAGAATTACATAAAATAATACCATTACAGCAAAAACAGACCTTGCAGACTAAAGTATCAAACTAAAAATAACCAAAAATAGTGTTAGGTGATATTAAAAATCAAGAAAATTATTTAGAAACAATGAATAATATCAATATTGAGATCAATTTAAACAAAACAAAAAATAGAAAACCGTACTGTTGCAGACTTTGCTGTACCTGAAATTTATGTAACCTGTGATGATAACCAGCATGAAAGTGTATTAAAAACAAAACAAAATTATATAACTAAAAATATAAACGAGAAGGTAAAAAATATCCACTAAGATTGAAAAAGAAGATTCTATAGACAGAAATTTGTATTTAGAAGAAAAGATAAACAAGACTGGTGTTGGTGTAAGGCAGACGGAGATTTCAAAAATACTGAAAAAAATGTCCAGGAGATCCCACAGTGATAAATACAAGTTTGAAATTTGATACCAAAAACTAACCAGAACAGAAGTACAGAATATAAAAAAAACTAGAAGTAAAAAGATCAGTGCCGTGAAAAGTACAAAAATAAAACCGAACAGTTCAAAAGATAAAAAATAAAAATTAAAATGGAATCAGAAATAAATGAAGTTAGTAACACGTCAAAGATTAATCGTAGAAACTTAAAAAGAGGCACATACGTTATAGTTTAATATTTAGAGAAATTCTTTACTGGGAAAATAATAAATTTAAGTCAGAATGATGCTAAAATTCAAGACATGAAAAAAGCGGCTTTTTTGGAAATGGCCAGACAGAGAAGACAATCTTATCTATTCGGTAAAAATCTGAAAACTTTTACTCAAGTCTAGTTTTTGGTAAGTTACACATGTTAGGTAGTTTTTTACTTTAATCCGAAACCAATAATTCAATTTTTTTGTCTTAAACCTATTATTTTGTTTAATAATTCACTATTTTTGGGGATTAACGATTTTTGTGTGGCAATTTAGAATCTTAAGCTTATTTTTTTTCTGTGACTTACAAAAACTTAAAATTGAACTGTACTTGGTGAAAAAAATATTTTAAATTTAAGTGTCTACTTTTTTATTTACCTAAATGGTAATAGTTGTCACAAAATACCAAGCATTTATGTTTTATACGGCTTTTATTGACTTTCTAAATCTAAAAAATTATATCAGTAAACAGATCGCCAAAACTAGGTTAAAAATTGACCAAAACCGGTGAAATGTGTAACTTTTTATATAATTTATTCCTAGAGGTATTAGTCATACTATTTGACATTTAGGGCATATTTATCGCTTTCGAACGCCATAGATACAAAAAAAATACAAAATCGAGTATTAAAATATTTTAGTGTCATAATTAACAACAGAATGGGCAGGTTCCCATAAACTGTCCAAAACTGGTACCTCTGCCCTACTCTAAAGCTTCTAGGTGGTATGTGGAAGTCTATAAATTTTACCTTACCCATACATATTCTAAAGGTGTTTTTATATAACTTTTAATGGGGACTCCAAATTGGGTAAAACCACTCCAATGCAGACCGTAAATAGCTGAGAATTAACGACGTTATGCTCCACAAATTATTAAAGTCATTTTTTAATTATTGCTTAGTTGTGATCTATATAATGAAGTTCATTATCCACCCACACTTTTGAATCTTTCAATACATCTCTACTTCGCAGTTCAGCTTTCCCCTTATTGTATTTAAAATGCCTTACATATTTCTTGAGACTGAATGAGTGAAATATGATGTAAGAGCACATTAAGCTTATTTTTAAGCACCATGCTGCCACCTATCTAGCGATGCACTGACTCACAATTCTTACCAGACCTTTTAACTTAAGTTTTGAATCGTCAGCAAATAAAAGGTTCATTAGCGGCTGAAACACCTTGGAAATCAAGACTTCCCTTTGGTACACCGAAGACATCAATTTTTAATGAAAGAAAGCCATTCTGAGTTGCATCTTCCAGGAACCATAAACAAAAAATGATTCTTCCACGCCGAAAGATGTGTAAATTCATCAATACACTATGATTCAATAAATGGAGCGCTTCTTTTTGTTGAAAAAACACCACTAAATAGGAAAATAAAGGAGAGTAGATTACAAAGTGACAGAACACACTCTCCAAATATTTTATTTTTGGTATTATATCAGAGCCAGCACCTTTTTTCGCATTCAAGGAAAACAAACACTTAAGCAAACATTGAAACTTACATCAACATGAAAATCACAAATCACTTGCTCCTGTTTATTACTATCTTAAGCCTGATTATTAAAATCTTGGTAAACGGAGCTAAAATGTACAACAAAAAGTTCAGCCACTTCTGCCCCCCATCCACGAGCTGATTACCCAAAAACATTATTTTTAGAATGAAGTACCCTTTTGTGTTTTTAATTAAGCAAAATTTCAGAACACATAAATATGTTTTCCCAAAATAATGTATTTTAAATTATAAGTTGCCATGAACTATTAAAGATTTATTAAAATATGTAATTTATAAATAAGCAAATATATAAATATTTACTTTGTAGATAAAGTATTTCATTCTATAAAACTACATCATAAAAAATAAATAATAGATTTCAAATATTTAAATATTTTATATTTAATAAAATATCCATACTTATTTTCTACAACTGGATAACAAAATAATATAACATACAAAATATATTACGATCTTGGTCAATTACAGAATTATGGTTCTTGTTTTTAAACTTTAATAGAGTGACTATGCCTGAATAAATAATTCCTTCAGGGAAAACAAGTAACTTGCAGAATTATGTAATAAAAGAGTTGTTTAGGTCAATTTATACAGCATTGGAAAGATCACGGTTGGTGTAATAAAAGGGATATTTTAATATCTTGCATCTAAGAGCATATTGTATTCCAAATGACAATCTCGACAAAACTCAATGTTATGTGTAGATGTAATACTGATAAACATAGCAATTCCTAGGTATGAACACAAAACTAGGTAAATATATATATATATATATATATATATATATATATATATATATATATATATATATATATATATATATATATATATATATATATATATATATATATATATATATATATATATATATATATATATATATATATATATATATATATATATATATACAATTTTATTACTAAAAACATTGAAACACTGAAATGTAGTAAACCAAATAGGTTATGAAAAACTGACTCAATCATATTGTATCAAAAATTTACAAAAATTATCTGTCCGATTTTGTATTCCAATATTGTACTTTAACTAAAAATAAAAATGGCATACAGTCCACGTAAATTCTCGATTTATGTACGTATAAATTTAAATAGAAAATACAAATTTTATAATTATTTAAATTTAAAACATAATAAAACTAGTATTACAATATTCCCGGTGCTTATGGTTATTTTTTAGAAAATAAGGTGTTTATATTTCACTATTTTTTCAAGTCTCTAGGTTCTGCAGTTTAATTTTAAATTTTCATAAAATATTTTCTCATTTCTAATTTAATATCTATAGTTTACTTTTTTGTATACTTAAAAATCTGTTAACATGGGGTGCTACTATCTCAGGTTCATTTTGGTGTACATCGTGATGTCCAGGTGCATATTTAATTGTTACATTTTTTTGTTTTTTTAGTGCGTCAAGAAGAGGCTTCATGACCTTTCTTAAAACACCATTGTCAATTCCAAACACAATCAAAATCGGACATTTTACTGGGTGTTCTTTAAAAGTATCTAAAACGTATCGTATGTCGTGAAGCGGATTTATAAAATATTTTAGTCTTTGGTCTAGAGAAAGTTCATATTTGCCATTTTCTTTTGGAACCAACATCCTCGCTAACAAAGCCTTAGCTGATTTTTCAGTTAATGGAGATGGTCGCACCTAAAACGAATTAGTCAATATTAGAAATTCTGTAAATTTTCTCTGGATGTTATTGCAATATTAAAATGAAAATAACTGTTTGTTCAAGTTGTTTATTTTCAAAGATATATCTTCATTTATATGAGTAAGCTTCAAGGGTATCATAAAATATTTTTTCATTTATAGGCTCTTGACTATTTACTTTAGAAAAGAACTACAACGTAAAGGAGTTGCATGGTTTTATACATTTAATTGGTTCCAACATGAAAAAATCGCGGAGATCTACCAATTAAAGGGGTGAATTTTTAAGATGGCGGTAAATTTGTCCATTTTTCAGTTTTTTTTTAATTTTAACTCAAATTCTATTTACTTTTTGTACATACAGGGTGTTCGAACAATGCACGCCCAAATTTCGGGAGAAGGTTTCTCGTTAAAAAAATATATAAAAAAGAGTTTCTATAATTATGGGTCCGAAAATGCATAGCTTCTACGATACAGTGTTAAACTTAAAAAAAAATAAGTTTTTTTTGTAATTATCTTAAATACCATGTAGCCGATTTTCTTTAAATTTCTCAGTGTTATTTCCAGTAATAAGGATCTAATTTATGCCTAATAAAATTAATATTATTAAGTCCAGTGGCTCTTAGGGGACGCCTTATCGAAAATAATTGTAAAAAAGATGTACGCCACTGACTTTTTTCCTTGTTTTTGTCTCTTGATATTTTTTCCTATCTTGCTTTCGAGAAAAATAAATAAATCAATTTATTGCAAGCCTCTGGACCCCAGTAATACCTAACTTAAGGTGCAAATTGAAATTTAAATTCTTAAAGTTTTTCTAAAGGGGTCCAGAGACCTGCAACGATGATTTTTTTTTCGAGAATGAAGAGAGACAGAAAAAAATATAAAGAGACAAAAAAGTTTAATTTTTAATTGCTTAACCTAAACAATATAATAATTGCAAAAAGTCACTGGCGATGTCATGCATTTTTTTCACAATTGTTTTTGTTAAGGTGTCCCTGAGACGCCACTGGACTTAATAATTTTAATTTAATGGGGTCTAAATTAGGCTCTTATTACTAAAAATAACACTGACAAATTAAAACAAAAATCGGCAACAGGTTATTTAAAATAATTATTAAAAGCTCATTTTTTAAAAAAGGTTTAATACCCTGTATCTTAGAAACTAAACATTTTCGGACCTATATTTATAGAAACTTTTTTTAAATATTTTTCAATGAGGAATCACCTCCTAAAATTTGGCAGTGCATATTTCGAACACCCTGTATATGTCAACTTAAAATTTTTTCAAAATGAAATTTTCTATTCTAATATTGACCTTTTAAACAAAAAAATACCAAAATATATACTAAAAAAAAAACGAAAAAATGCATTTTTTTCAAATTTTGTATTATAATTTTTTAAAATGTGCCTTTATCTAAGCTACAGAAAAAAAAGCGCTTATCATTTTTATTATAATAATTAATTAATCCTATTCTTTTCTGTTAAAATAGCCCTATCCTGTTAAAATCGCCTTAGGATCATTAAAACAAACATTTTTTTTATTTACAGGTAGGTAGGTTTAAAGTGAGTGGACTTTTTACGCCCTGCACCGCGACCGCTAGGTCTATTGTGGCTCACATCTTTTTATATTTCTCCCAATAGGATCAGACTTCTAGAGATATCTTACAACTCCTCTTACTCGTGTCGTTACCGAACACGAGCACAATATGTGTTCTGGTGTCCCTGTCTCCTGGAAAGTATGACGAGCAGACGATTAGATCCGTCATGCCCTCCTCTCCCGGCATAGTGACGTGGGTAGCAAGGTAGGTCCTTGTTGCAGGAAGCCAATGTTCCTTTTGAGGCCGTTTCTCCGGCCTTTCCCTATGAAAATGGTTCTATCCGTTTTCTGTTAAAAGCCAGGAAACCCTTTTCCCCACAAAAAGCGATTCTGTCTGTCTTCGGTTTGAATTCAGGTAACCCTTTCAAAGCACCTGTTTGTTCGGGATGGATCAGCCCTCCCCCGTGAAACAGGCGCCTGTGACTTCAGGGGCACCTTTCGAAACGGATTCACCCAAGCGATTCTGTCCGCTTTTTGTTTGGAGCTAGGGAAGTAATAGTCCACCACGGTAGATCCCCGCATTACCGCACTAAGGCTAGATAGTCTGAGAGATCGCCCTATGTCTCAGAGGCACTGTTGGAGACACCTGTTTAAGACACAGGATGTCCTTCACTCATCAGCACGGTATGCTAACACCTTGAGTTAAGTCTTGTGTTTATTTTCAGGTAGGTAACTAATATAAAACATTGCGGAATCTACGAAGAAATGTCAACAGTACAATGATGAAAATTTGACCATGGAAATACCACTATGGATCATCCATTATGACTCTTTTTTTATTGTTTATTTGCATTGTTGAAGTTACGGTACATTATTAATTTATGTTTAATTTTAATTGTATTAGGTCTTTAGTCATATTATTTTAATAAATGAAATACAAGATAATATACTATTTTTCTTTTTATTTTACCACTTCGAATTTGGGTTTGGAACTCAGCGGCGACGCAAATTTACATCGTTAGATCTAATCTACACACTTTTTAGCGTTTTTGGTATATGGTAGAAATAAAATATTAAAAATGGTCATTGAACAAAGTTTGGGAACTTCTGCTACAGATAATTCAAATTTAATTTAAAAATAAAATTTGGAAAAAATTCCATATATAAATGGTGTATTCGAACGTAAAACGATCTGCAGAATCTAAAACATAAAAAATAGACATTGTTTCCCATTTAACGATCAAAATTTTCAGTTATTTCCGGTGAAACTAGATGTCAGAAGCAGGACAAAATCTAGGTATGGCCACGCCCTTGGCAAAGCTCAACATTTGCGCCCCCCGCGTACCAGGGTATTTGGGAAGTATGGAATACCCCCCAACGAAAACGAGGATTTTCGGAGGTTTTTCCCCGGAAATTGTACAAAATTAAGGTTTAAAGTTTTTTGAGCCGTGAATTTCGTTTCTTCAAAATACCAATTTTGTGGTGGAATTAGTGTCATATTCCATATTTTCTTTATATGAAAATATTAGCCTACTATTTGAAAGAGACATGATTTAAATAAAACAACTGTTTCTATCTGACTAAAAAAAGTGGAATGTAGATTACATACATCCTTATTTGCCGATAAATAAACTATGAATACATTTTCTCAACAATAAAACAAAAATACTGTGCATAGCAGGCCTACTAAAACGTAACATTTATACTTTAATAAATTAAATAATATGCAACAAAAAAATTTTTTTTTTAAAGAAGTGCGGTATTTTTTTGTTTCAATATATCTTTAGAATCTGTAAATATAAGGACAACTTTGATAAAGGAAATCCTCCCTCCATTTAAATTTTAATTTTAACGTTTTGGTGAAATACCATCATAACTTTTCTTTTTCTTATGGCAGTCATTTTGTTAGTAAGCCCATTCAAAAAGAATGTTGTTTTTCCTTTTAAGATGATGTTTAACACTTTATAAAAATATTTAATTTTTATGTCGAAAAATGTTAAAACTTATTTTTTGCTTGGGTAGGCCATAAGTGCAGAGGACAATGGCTCTACAAACAATTGCCAGTCATTTTTTAATAAGGACTGGTGTTTGGAAAGTCAATGAAAGTCTATTTCTAACCTGTATAAACTAAGGTCTCCAAACAAAGACGATTCTGCATTGACTGAAATCCCTTCCAATGACTTTTATTATTAGGGTGTAAAATGTCTACCAGTAATAAGTGTATGTGGTAAAATTTTTCTTTTCTTTATTAACTTTTAAAACTTAATGTGATGACATGAAAAAAACTAAAATCATTGTTATCACATTAGCACCAACACAATAGAAAAACTACAAAACAATGTTCTTTACACTTACCTATTATGAATTTACTGTCATATGGGAATTGTGAAAAAAAAATTACCAAAAAGTATTAAAAAATAATGAAAATTGAAATAAAGACTTAAAGAATATTTTGCTGAAACACCAACATCTTCTACATGGGTTGGGAGCTAAACTTTTTTTATATATTTTTTTTAACACAAACATTAACAATTATTCGATAAAATTAAGTAAAGAGGGTTTATGTTCTTCAAGGACTTTTACATTTTTAGGAGGACCGAATGCTTAGATTTCTGTTTTTTACATTACCCCATAAATAAAAGTAATTAAAAGGAATTTCAGGCCAAGCAGACTGAGTAAATCTCCGTCTTTGTTTAAATACATGATTTTTTAAAGGTTAAAAATATACTGGCAATGACTTTCCCAACACCATCCCATATTAGGAAATGAATGCCAATTCTTTGTAGAGTTAATGGCTTCGGCAATCATGGCATATTCAGGAAAAAAAAGATTTTTTTACGTTTTTTGACATAAAAATTAAATATTCATACAGAGAGTTATATATTATGTTAAAGGGAAAAAAACATTTCTTTTAAAGGTGCTGAAAAACAAAACTGTCGCCCTAAGAAAACGAAAAGGTGATGACTAAAATTAGAAACGTTAAATATAAGTTGCTCTTTAAAAATTGTCCTGATAATGTCTTGAGGGATTCTAAAAATATTTAAAAAAGCACATTTTTAAAAATGTAAATTTTATTTTTTTTTTATATTTCTTAAACCAAACAATTAAATGGCTCACAACTTTGCCCATTTAACTAAAATTCTTTTTTTACTGTTTTTAGACCCCAATACATTTCCTTCTAAGTATAATAAAAATACCTACAAGGGTGCCATTAAAAAAAACTTCAGCTTATATATCAAAAAGTCCATAACAGAGAAAACAGCCAACTACACCACTGGATTCTCAAAAAAAGGATGCTATTTATTTCCAAATTACCCTAAAAATAAAAAAAATAAAAAAAATTACCATCATCAACTTGTCAAAGGCCTCCTCATATGTATACTGTGGTGGATTTTTCTTCAGCTTCTTGGCTTCCATATAAAAATGACTATTAAATTTATCTTCCAAATAATGTCTAAAATATTTTGTAGAAACTGGAAACATATGTATTGTGTCAAACATTATAAGTTTTTCTACCTTTTCTGGATACATTTGAGCATATAAAAATCCTATTTGACCTCCATAGCTATGAGCCATGATAATATACTTATCTCTTTTAAAATAGTCCATAACTAACTTGTATACAATAATATAATTTATAGTATGTATTGGTAAATGAGGAGGAAAGTGGCTGGATTTTCCATGCCCTGGAAGATCAACACAGATGTAAAAATAGTGTGAAGGTAAGAGAGGTATTATTCCATCAAAACTTCCTGCATTATCCATAACACCATGAATCGTAAATATAGCTGGATCATCTTCATTTCCCCATAATTTCACTAAAAATAAATTGTAATAAGTAACACATATGGGTATTTACAAGAAAAATTATATTGCCAAAAAACTTTAACATAATAAAAAGTGCCTTTTTGGTATTATACTTTGCTTATTAACGATATCATATATTTTGAATTAGATAATCAAATCAATTTTTTCATTTAGGGTTGATTATAACTAGTCCATTTCATAGACTTTTGATGAGTAAGGCATGGTAATGTTATTGTAGTGTTCTCTTAGTTCTAAGTTCTTAATTTAGAGCCCTTTTGTTAGTTCTAATCAAAAAACAACAATTAATTTTAACATTAAGCTTTAAATTTAAGTATAATTCTCGGTATAATTAGGTACAATGATATTTATTTTAAAATTTACTAAAGAAATATAGTACTTGGCTGTATGTGCAATATGCCAGTAATAATTACTTGACAAACAAAAATATTAATAGGTAATTGTCTCGAAAGTTGCCTCCTCTCCGATTTTGACCAAATTTGGTATACGGGGTTTTGGGCTGATTACGATCTGAAAAAATTTTTTCGGCAATGTTTCGTTTTCGAGATATTCATCATCAAAGTTGAAAATCAAACTAACCTTTTTTATATATTCCCCTTCTTTTTGTACACAATTCTTGATTTTATATAAAGTGGCACACAATATTTTATAAACACCCTTTAAAACCATATTTTTATTTTTTTACACTTTTTTTCCATTAAATTGCGAAGCTTCACTTTTAAGCGGGGCGGCCATGATTCTCTAGTGTATACATGGTTGCACCACGATCCGACGTGAAAGTGGAGGTTTGCAATTAAATGGAAAAAGGTGTAAATAGATATAAAACAAGTTTTTAAAGGTGTTTTTAAAATATTATGTGCCAATTTAGTGTAACAATCAAGAATTCTGTGCAAAAAGAAGGAGGGAAAAGTGTAAATAAGGTTAGTTTGATTTTCAACTTTGATGATGAATATCTCGAAACGAAACGTTGCCGAAAAATATTTTTCAATCATCAGGCCAAAAACCCCCTATACCCAATTGCAAAATCGGGGAAGGCAACTTTGAGACAAATTTCTATTAATATATTAACAAAACCTATAACATATATGCATGTACCCACTAAATTCATACTTACAACTTATTTTTCCCCATGGTGCTTCAATCTCTGTTTCTCTAATGTTCATATTTTAAATATTAATATCTGCGAGTTATTACAAGATATTACCACCACAATATCATACAAAATTCAAACTCTAAGATGATGTACCTATTTACTTTCAAGAATTTGATAATTTTCTACAAACGAGTTTTAAAACAGCATATGCGTTAAGCGCATGATAGGGTAAAGTTCAAGTCAAGAACATCTGAAACTCCTGCAAAATTCAAAATAAGCAATATCTTTAATAATTGTAAGATTAGTTTTGTAATTTGTACTGATTTGTATGACTTTTTATTGGTTAGTTTTCATGTTTTGACGTTTAGTAGTTTTGAACTATTTAATAGGGATGAGCGATATATCACTACCGGTGATATAATCGCCGTTATTGAAAAATCGCTGATAGCAAACGTTGACAAAAATCCCTAATAACGGCGATTGACAGAAACGGCGATTTTTTTAAAACATGCAAAATCGCGTCAACTAACATGCAACACAGCTAATCGCGTTGAGTTATGTAAAGCGAAATGCAACGTATTTTACTGAACTATGAAGCAGAATTAGTTTTCTATAATATTATATATAGTTATTTCATGTAGTTAACAAAAAGGTGTATTTAAAGGAGTAAACATTTTACTTTATTTTTGCATAAAAAAAAACCAAGTTTCCTAGTCAGCCGCTCTAGTTTTACAGTTTATAATTAGTATATTAGGAGGCAGGCAAGGAGGCAAGTAAAATTAATATACCATAGCTAAATGAATCAGTCAAGAGCGCTAATAGCCGCAAATGATGAAAACACTAGTTTGACGTAGTGCGAAATGTCGCGATCACGATAACGCTTTTAAATCGCCGTTATTTAAAAATCGCGATCGCCGATAACGGCGTTATGCAAATATCGCTATTTAGCTCATGCCTACTATTTAAGCCTTGACACTAACTATTTGTTCGGAAATCGGACTTTTAACCAAATCCATAAATTGACTTCTGTCCAATATTTATATTTTTGTTTGGTTTTCAAGACGAACCATGGCTAACGCGGCTTAACTTTGCCAAACTTTGGGTTGTATCCATGGCTAACTATGGCTTATAAGAACAGATTTTTAATTCAAATAACTTGCAACTCGTTTATCCGAACATAGATAAGTTATATATATTTGAAAAGAGGAAGATTAGCAGAATTTGAATTTTCAATCATATACAGGGTGTTCCATTTAAAATAACGAAGTTGATAGTGATTTGTTAATTTTCCGATCATCATTTGTTTTTCTATCTTTCACCATGAAAATCTTCATGAAAAATCCTGCAACTTTCATATAAACTATTTTTTTCTATCTATAAAAATAAAGATTTTAAAGGGGTGCGCAATTATACGGGAAAACCCTGTACATCAGTTCAATATGGTACCTGTGACAAAAAAAATTTATTATTTAATATTACTATTTTGTTTGTATCATTTCCTTTTAAAATGACTTTGGGCTAAAGTACCTAAGTTACCGACAATAAACCATATTTTTAGGGTAGGTACAGTGTTATCATTTTAGTTGGAGAAACTAAAATGATAACATTGTATATACTAGTATAACCCTATTTTCATTATCATAAAAATAAACATGAGTTTTTATTATTATCATTACTAACATAATTGTATTTCTAAGCAACGAATACGCAGATGTTAAGTACATTATTATATAATTATGTATGTACATGTAGGCGTCGAACACTGAAATCCGCCATTTTCTGAAATGACTAGTCAGTCAGTCCAATAATATATATATATATATATATATATATATATATATATATATATATATATATATATATATATATATATATATATATATATATATATATATATAATATAATATATATATATATATATATATATATATATATATATATATATATATATATATATATCAACGAAATCACTAAGCTTTTATTTTTTTGAATAAAAACATATAGCTTTCAAATGTTAGGATGCAAATATATATAAGATTATTTTATATTAAGCATGTTCTATCATTCCGGTTTAACCGGAAACGACATCAACTTTGATTTTTTCAATGAATATCCGTATATTTTTAAAATTTGGATTCTAAGAATCATTTCTGATATAAAATGTTATTTGTCCATACTTCTAGTTTTTGAGAAAAAGATAAGATTCCAAATACCGCATTTATGGTTTTATGGGAAAACAAATAAGATATAAAAATTATTATGTTTAATTAATTTTTTCAAAACTCTACTTCGGAGGTCATAATAAAAAATACTTCCGGCTTTATTAAGTTGCGAAAATTGACTTTTCCAATAATGTTACTTCAAAATTTATATAACTGCATAATATGCGGTCGTTTGGAATCTTCAATCGCTATTTTCTCAAAAAACTAACAAAGATAGGTATAGGATATTATACAGATTTTATATCAGGACCCGACCCGTAGAATCCAAATTTCAAAAAATATACAGGTGTTGCATTTAAATTTTTGAAGTAACATTATTGGAAAAGTAATTTGCAGCACTTCCGGTAAAGCCGGAAGTAGTTTTATTATGACCTCCGAAGATAGAGTTTTAAGAAAAATAAATTAACATAATAATTTTTTTTATCATTTATTTGTTTTCCCATAAAACTGATAAATGCGTAGTTTGGACATCTTTAATCGCCATTTTTTCAAAAACACACACATAGGTATAGGACATAATATACATTTTATATCAGAAATGATTCGTAGAATCCAAATTTAAAAAATAAGGGTATTCCATTGAAAAAAACAAAGTGATGTCGTTTCCAGTTAAACCGGAAGTGATAGAGACATGTTATAATATCCAAAATCAGCATCTTATGATATATTATAGCATCCTAACATTTGAAAGCCATATGTTTAATTCAAGAAAATAAAAAAGGGTGGGTAGTGATTTCGTTGTCAAATATATATTATATATATATATATATATATATATATATATATATATATATATATATATATATATATATATATATATATATATATATATATATATATATTTTTATAAGTTAATTTTTGACTGTGATTTAATAATATTTTTGAGATTTTTTCTGGGTTTTTCATTTGAAGGACTTAATTAAAGTTAATTTGAAGGACTGCAAAACCCAAGAAAAATCTCCGAAATATATATATATATATATATATATATATATATATATATATATATTTTATATATATATATATATATATATATATATATATATATATATATATATATATATATATATATATATATATATAAATACAGGGTGTAAAAGTATGATGCTCATCATTTTAATGAGGTGGGAGCTAAAAATAACAAATTTATATGACAAAATTTGGTCAAAACTTGACAGATTTTTGTCTAAACGTTTTAAAGTCAAAAATTTTGAAAGCAGTTATTTCTGAAAACCCGTAACAGCTGGGAACTTTTGTCTTAATCGCACAGTAGATTCATTTGAATTAAAAAAAAAAAAATTTTTAAAATGTTTAGTCTACGAAAAAAAAAATAATAAAAAATTTTTTAAACAATTCTTCCCCCGGGTTTAAAAAACTTAAAACAATTGGCAACAGAGCTATCATTGTGCGTAGTCAGTTGTCCAAAGAAGCTCACCACCCGACGATATTTTTGTTTGTTTTTAAACCAGAAAAATATGCCGATATTTTTAAAAATTCAAGACAAACGTATTGCATGTGTACCAAAGGGTAATGAAAACGGAATGGGGCGACGAGAAATCTTATTCTTTAAGAAAAACAAAAGTGCTGTTTTAAACAAAAAATTTTGTTTTTTTACAAGGGAAATAAGCCCATTCTGTGGTAAGTACAATAATTTTTAATTAAAAAAAAAAACCAAACAATAATTGATTGTTTTTACTTAAATGTAATATCAAAATGTTGCAGGAAGAATTTTATTATTTGTATGTACTTAAATCAACATCCCTTAAAAAAAATGAAAACATGAAAAAACACAAAAAAGTTCGGTTGAGAGTCCTAATGAAACAGGGCGGTGTTGCCAATTTTTTTTAAACTTTGAAAACAAAACAATTAACTTTTGTTTTATATGTTTTTGGGCTTTTTCGACTTGTTTTGAGCCCTCTATTGCCCATTAAAATCTAGATCATTTTTTTCCCCCTGTATATATATATATATATATATATATAAAAATTTATATATATATATATATATATATATATATATATATATATATATATATATATATATATATATATATATATATATATATATATATATATATATATATATATATATATATATATATATATATATATATATATATATATATATATATATATATATATATATATATATATATATAATTAAAAATATTTTTTTAAATACTATTTTTTTTTAAACAATTTTTAAAAATTTTTTAACAAATTTTGATTCTATTAATCAAATATGTTTTTTTTATAAACATTATTTTTAATACCAAAGTTATAGCTTTGATTTGACAGTTCGTGTTTTGCAAAAAAAAAAACTGTGAATTCTACTCACATCCTACAAAATGTTTTTGGTGGTTTTATGTTTTAAAAGTTTTGTAGGTTTTTTCTGCAACTTTTCTCATAACTAATTTAACAATATATATTAACAATATATGAGTTAAACCGAAATTAAATTGATCGACAAATTAAGTCACTTGTGTACTAAGAAAAATAGGTTCTTGATTTGGTTCACTGACTAATTGATCCTCTTAGTGTTAACTAGACTATGTTTTTATTGACCCCAGTCAGTTAATATACTTTTTATCTTTGCTATATTATCGTTGTATATGAAACAAGTTTTAAATACATTAAAAAATTTAAAAACAGAAGAGAATTGTAAATTATCATATACCAATTGCATAGAATAATTAGAATTCTTGATCAAATGCTCTCTTTCAGAGTGACATTGACAACCATTTAAGCACAGCTTATAAGTATAATGACATATTTTGACACAATGCCCTGTGATGGCTTGATGCTACAAGGCTTTACACTATCCATACTGGCTTGTGTCTCTCGATACGAAATAGTTCGATCTGTCAACACAATTAAACATCTGCTTAATGATTTATGCATTTAACAAATTTTTCGTTTTAAGAAACAAAATTTAATAACATACTATAGTGTTTTCCTCCACTACAATTATAAAAGGATAAAGTCCTATTTTTCTTTAGATCATTTCTACCAATCAAAAAAAATACAAAAATTAATATGCATAAGCTTTAAATTAAGTTTTGTGAATAATTAGCACTAATATTGGTATACTAACAGGAGTGCCTGGCAACATTCTTGACATAAGTTTACAATTTTTCCATTTACCTTACCATCAGTATAATTATTTATTTTCTATGGTTTAAAAATCTTTGATAGCAAGTATAAAATTACTATTTGTCTTAAAATTTAAAGCTAATGAAAATTATTTTTCTACTAACAATATTCTTATAAAACTAATAACTAAATGCCTAAGCCTCAGCCAACTCAATAGTATGATACCTTGTATAATTTTTGTCTTTTTTTTTTCTATTTTTTTTTAAGAACTTGAGAACAGAAAAAAACACACACTATGCCAAAAATATTTTAAATTTGTGTAGTAAATTAAATTAACAATTAAAAAACACTAATAGTTTGCTTACTTGTCCTAATAATGTTAATCTAAATATCATAAAAATAAGGTTATTATTAAATTAGATATTAAAAACATTGCTCATTGCATATTATCTACTATACTACACATAATTCTATCTTTAATATCACATGGATCACTATTAGTATCATTTTTATCAATTTTTTCTTGTTTAACAATTAGATCAGCTTCTATCATAATTTTTGAGTCAAGTTCCATAGGTTCTGGCAGATTTTGAATAGCTTGCTGGAGAATTTCCATTACTCTATCATAATGCCTCTGAAATCTAAAAAAAAAATGTATCAGGTTAAAAGATATTATTTTTTTATTTATTTACACCAATAATACCTATATCGACTTTGACTTGCATTGGATCCAAATTTAAATCTTTTAAAGGGAGTAGCACTATATCAGCTGTCAAAAACACATTTGAAATTGATGATTTTACAAAATTTAATATTAAGCAAAACAGTGGATTAATTATACTTGAAATAAAAATAATAAGTAGCAATGTGTAGAATGTCTAGTTCCTAATAATTTCATTAAAAAATAACATTTACTTATACTAAAGAAAAATCAAAACAGTAAAATACCTTTTTTTGAAAAGAATAACTAAGGGCCATTTATTATTACGTCACATGTTAAGAAAAAA
>JAHBCN010008213.1:39959-74241 GCA_019359885.1 Listronotus oregonensis
CAATCAAATGGAAGCTAATTATTTTAAACAGTACCTAAATCAACGGCTACTCAGAGCACTTCTAGGAATAACATTTTAGTTCTAGAATATAAGCTTTGTAGGATGCTGTTAAGATGCAATGCTGGTACGGGGACAGCTAAAGCAACAAAAAGGAACTCCATTAAGCAAAGACATTTAACAGAAAAAAGCATACTAAAGAGAAAGATCGTCGCAGCAGAACGACTAAAAATACGTCGTTCTAGAAATTTGTAAAAGTAATTCCGTATTAGTAACACCTCTTAAAATTCGTTGTTGATGGTCGACCAAGAGGAGAAAGTCAATCCGGTTTACTTGAACCGTTGATTGAGTAGTGTTTTGGGAAGATGCCTAATGTCTATGAAAACAAACGTGGCTCGGGACAAAAATTTTTTCTATCTTTCTTAAACCAATGCAATAGCATCTTTCGTCCTTTTTGAGTGACGACTGATGCCGAGTGATTCCGAAAAAAGCGTGATCGATTGGTGCTGCCCCAATAAAATTTACGGCGTTTGTATAAACAACGGCCGAATTTAAGGGTGGCCTGGTTTAAAAATTTTATTAAAGACATAAAATAGAATCGGGTTTTTGTCGCTCACACGCTGCGTTGCCAGATCTAAAGAAATTTCTACCCTTTACGGGAAGTTAACCATGTATAATTATTGTGCTTAGATACATTTTTTATTTAATTATTTTCAGTTTGAGAACAAAATAAAAGACTGATAAATTTAAAAGCTATTTTTTTAATTATGCTTACTGTTGATTGGGTTCAGCTCTAGGTACAGGGTGACCCGCCTAAAAGTCCACTCCCTTTAACTTTTTGATTTTAATAGCTATGTGCCTATATTTTTGAGAAAAAATATTAAGATAAAAGATTTAACTTACCTAAACAGTACAGCACAGTGTCTCAAAAGTAATTCTTTCTTGAGCTGTTGGTTTAGTGGGAATAAAGAATGAAAGGACTAATTACTAGTTTCCTTGTGAATCTTTTTATTTTTTGGGACGTATTTATTAGGCCCTTTATTGAGGCTACAATTTTTAGCCCAATAGTCGCAAAAAATAAAAAGGTTCACAAAGAAACTAGTTCTTTATTCTCACTAAACCAACAGTCCAAAAATTAAAAGTTCATAGGATGCTAACGCCAACATCATTTACCTATTTCTTTCTATAAATCAATTTTGTTTAAGAAAACATATTTATTAAAATAATTGAAATTTATAAATAACGAAAACTTTATTCTTTATTAAAAATATTTTCTCTATACAACTCTATACAAAACATATAAATATGTAATAAAAATACCTAATAATAAAACCTCGAATAAATATAACATGACAAAACTAAATTTAAATAAATATAATTTTTAGAGTATTGAAGTGAAATAAGTATTTAAAATAAAAAATACATGATATTTCGATTTATTTAATAGTCCTATTTGTTTTAGAAATCTGGGAAATTAATTTTTCTGTTAGTTTTTGCCCTCATCTAACAAAAAAAATGGTCATAAGTCTGAATATTATTTGCTTATTATAATTTAATTAATAACTTTAAAATTTACATAGGCTTTTAAAGTCTTTTGTTTTATACAGGAATGCAGGATGATACAAATTTGTGTCGAAGTATGGGGATCTCGGTAACCACAGGGGATACAGGGTCAGTTAAGTAAATGGGGGCAAAGTTGCGCAAATTTATGACCAATAAAATGCCTCTCTGAAATTTGAAAAAATCCGTACACTTCGAGAATTAACCGGACGAAACAGACATTTTATAAAATCGTTTAATTTTTTCCTGTGCTTATTTTAAGACATATTTAAAATTAAATGACCCTTTTTTATAAAAACTTTTTCCCCCTTCAAGTTAGTATTATCAAATTTAAAATCTGACGTTTCGTCTTTGAGCGTCATAAAAACAAAAAACGTGTAATTTTAAATCTAATAAAAAACAAAACTATAAAAATGTGTTAACAAAATCCGAAACGGGATTTCTTTTAAGTTACAAATAAAAGCATGGGTATTTTTAAAAGCTCAAAACACCCTGTATCTCAAAAAGTAATCGCGTGCATGTGTGGTAATTTAAGAAGTTAAAATATTAATTTTTCTATGGGGCTTTTCGTAGGTTTTACTGCCTAATTTTTTTGTTTTTGGTAAACTTTTAATTTCCCATTGTAATGCTCGAAACAATTTTATTTTAATAAAAATATCAACAATATACAATTTGTGATTCTTGCATGAATTTTACCAATTACCGTAAACGCCTTCTATATTCAATAATAATTGTTCCCCAATTGTACTTTTTATCCCAAATTCACATTTATGTTTATCAAAAATTGCATTAAAATGTTTAAGCATAAACATTGTGACATTGCTCATAATTTCACTTGATCTTTTTAGATAATCAATGGAATCTTTATTTCCATAGTCAGAACAAGGGGTTCAGTTTCAACAACATCTGACAACGTCGGCTTTTCGTTGGTAGGTTACGTTTACGAGGCATACGCGCTGGTATATAAAAATTTTACAGAAATCTTTTTTATATTTCATTAAATAAATCAAGCGGCTAAAACATTTGTCGGTCTTTTTACTTCCCATAAGCTTATGTATCTTCCCAAAACACTACTCAATCAACGCTTGAACTAGCTAATGATCGACATCGCACTGATATTATAAGGTTTTGCAAAACAGTGGACGACCTACAAGCCAAATGAGGTAAAGAGGGGTATACCCTCCAACTGTTTGCATTGTGTTGGCGATTATTTGGAGCCAATTGGTAATTGCCTATTTTTCTATGGTTGAAGAATACATTTTGCCAATGGATACCACAGAAGATATTGTACAGGCCAGGGCGTTGGTAATTAATGCTACTTGGTACGTAAATCATGTAGATGTATCACAATATTCTTAGAAACAGTAAAATGGGGGGTTTTCGCGTGCTGCGGGTGCGGCGATCTAGGCCGCGGTGATTACTACAAAGAAGTTGTTACCATCACTTGTTCTGATAAAACAAGGGGCATGTATCTGTATGGTATGAAGGCACCAAAGGTAAATTCGGTCCACTCTTTCTATTGCCCCAGTGTCAAGGCATTATTAAAAAATCGAACTAATCAACACAAGAAGTCACATAAGAAGAAATAAGAAGTTCTGCACATCACGAAGATTCGTTATCAAAGAACTGCAGTAAGACATACCAGAGAACTTCTTTGCTTGAGAAATGATGACCCTGCTAGGTATATGGTTTGATAAAGAAGATGTTAAGAATAAAGATAATTATATTTTGTATCTTAGCTATGTTTTGCAAAATTTCAAGTAGTAGAGAGTAACTTAATCTGTGGCATATTTCAGATAAATGTGGCAAGGACAGGATCAGGGAAAGAGCAGGGTGCCCAAAAAAGCATGAAATTTGTGTGATGTAATTTATGGATGACCCTTAAAGAACAGAAGCTTTTACATTCCTATCAACGCCTATATGTGAAAGTTTCAAATTACCGCCGCTAAAGGTACAAGAAGACAAAATAAACAAAAAACACAAGAAGGAAATATCAAAAACTATAAGTGTGACACTAAAAGAAGTTGTCTTTTAAAATTTTTTAAACTGAAATAAATAGGTTTGTAAAATGTGACAAGGTTACCAGTACAAACAACTCTTGTGCATCTAACTAGACAGAATATACAATAGTAAACTTGTAATTTTTGTTAAAACCAAATATTATAATTGTCACCTTGAACATGATCAATAAAAGTACACCCTTACCTATTTGCTGTTTCTATTCTTTGCCTTTTTTGTAATTCCATCATAACTCGTAATGTTTCTCTAGCTTGATGTGGGCGAAATTCATTTAATAAATGATGAATATGAATAAACAATAAACTTAGATCTTCTACTTTCTCTGCCCTTTTAGGAGAATCTGGACAGTTAACTAAAAGGTCCAAAAGATCCAAAAAGTTGGCTAGTAAAGATTGATTTAATTTCTTTAATTCTCTTCTTCTGTCAAAGTGTTGGGGATATAATCTTTTGATTCCCTAAAATTAAAAAATCTTAGAAATTTTTATACTTACAATATATTTAAGGACAATTAACTAGAATTCCTGCAGCTAACTTAATAAACTTTTTTTATAAACTGAAAGTCATATAAGAGATTAAACAATGGGCATTATATGAAGAAAATTGACTTAAAACTATGAAATTCAGTAGAGTTGACTAAATATTTACATTAAACTGTCTAGACTAGCCTTACAAACACATGTAGCCATTACAATATTATATTAAGTTTTTAAAGAAAAAATGTTAAAAACAGTTTAAATATTTAAATTGAATATTAGGAAGATACTAATAAAGTGGCAAGCTAATTTGGAAAATCAGGTATATATTCTTAAACATTTTAAACAAAATTTTAATACAATTTTCCAAGCCTAAACTCAATTGTCTTTTTATAAGTAATGTAAAAAATGTTTAAGTGTAAAAAATGAATAGCACTAAATCATTTCTGCTTATTCCTGTAACTCTAGCAAATGTAATTTAACTTCGGGATAATGGTTAGCCCTTGGGTTTGTCCTACTCTGTCCCTTTAACTTAAAATTGAGTTATAGGTTTCTTGACTGTAGATTCAAGTAAACAATGTTTTGCGGAATCAAGAGTGTGACAACCACTGGTAAGGCAGACTGACTTCCCTAAAGACAATTTCTTTATATAGCCTTTTAAAGTATTTTATTACCCCAGACTTTTGTGTTCTTGCTGATAGGTAGAAATTTAGTGTTCCAAAAGCAGGGCCAGATTTAAGTATTCTCAAATAGGGAGACAGTATTTTATAATAATTGTGTTTAGGACAGATATATAAAATCTAATTAGTACACTGTAGTAAAATTCCACCATAATGACTTTTAAATTTTAGTTTTAACAACTATTGTGTCTGGTTTGCATAGAAAGGCACAAAAATGTGGACACCAGCTAAGAGTGAAAACCCAAATGAAAGACATTTTGAAAAAGTCCCAACTGTATTTCAGGACAATAGGAAACAGGTTCTTCACACACTGTGTTTGAGAGATTTTACCGTTGAAGTGCAGGGCAGATGCCATCAAAGAAAAGAATGTAAGGATAGTTATTCATCCTGTTTAATAACAGCAAATTATTTGGAACCTTTAAGGCATGTTGTTTACAATATGTGGTTTGAAAAAAAATATCCAATTCTGGACTGTATTAAAAAGGAATTGGAAAAAACTGGGATAATTAGCTGATCTTAAACAATTTTGTGGAGATATCTAAGAAATAGTGAATTTACATTTTTAAAAAATTGACAAATGTCACAGGATTATGGAAAGCGGGAGACTTATTCATTGGAGAAAATATCTACAAAAACTCTCAGAATACCAAAATCAAAACAGACATATTTATTATATGGATGAAACTTGGTATGACACCCATGATATCATTAAAAATGTACCATCCAGCGGGAGAAAAGAATAAGTAGTCTACACTGTGAAGGATCTGATGGTTGGGTAGAAGGAGTACTGCTTCTATCAGCAAAAATTTTAAGGACTGTTCATTGACTTATCATCAAACATGGACAGGTTCCTATTTAAAAAGTGGCTATTTGGAATACTATTACCAAAGTTACAAGACAACAGTGTTGTTATTATAGATAACATATAATACCACTCAAGACATTTATCCAAAATTCTCACAACCAGTTTTACAAAAGAGGAAATAAAAAACGCTTTTTTTTACAAATTGATTTATATTTTAAAAAATCATACAGTAAAAAAGAACTGCTTGAGGTAATAAAAACAAAAAACTTTAGAAAAGAATATGTGGTCAATAAATTAGTATCACAAAAAGAATATAATTTAAGGTTAGCATCATATTCTTGAATTCCTAACCCTATTGAACTAAATTCTCATGTATTTTTGTTTATATTTATCATATAGGACTAAAGATAAAACACTCTTTATTAAGCCAAAAAGTTAATGAAGAAATGCACTTTTATCACATGTATGTAGTAGTAAAAAAATATTTTAAAAAGAGACCCTCCTGACAGTCCAATGCCTACTGATGCACTGTAAGTTTTATGATGATTAGCTAACTAGTAGTCAGTCAATCTTACTTTGGAACGAAGTATACAGCATACCTATTACATATAGATTTAATTTAAAGTTTATGAAGCAACTGGATAACAAGAAAAGTGCAACACCTCATTTGAGTTATCAACTAACTGTCATACTAAAAAGATGCCTCTTACCAAAACTTTAGTATAAACAGAACATTACACATTACATACTACTTGTCATTCCAAAAACCACTTAACAAATAACTGAGGATAGCAGAATGTATAAATAGTAATGTTACTCCGACTATTAATATATGCTAATTGTAATTAAAATAAATATGTCTGATTTAGAAAACAATGATATTTAATTGCTATATTATTTAAACATGGTTAATTAAATCCACCCTCATTTTAAAACTCATAATATATAAGAATAAGCCACAGAACAAGATTAAAGCAGACACTTTTTGCAACTTAAATATGCTCATAGTTTTTAAAAGAGGTTACAATGTTAAGCATTTTTTGTTATAATTAAAAACCTCTATCTAAAGTTTTATTAAATTTATTTACTTATTATTTTTGCATTATTTATTATTTGGGTAATTCTAAACGATGTTTTTGGTCCATGATTAATAAATGTTTTTTGAATAAGGTAAGGTAGGAGTTAACTCTGAGGTAAACTCTTTTATGTAACAATGATAAGTAGGTATTTTATTTAATTTTTATGTACCTGACTTTCTAGCGGTCTAATGATACTTTCTTCAGTATTAAAAGTATTTCCAAACATATGATAGGTATCTTGGATGGGGGGAGGTGGTTTAGGTGCTCTGCCCCTTCGGATAAGTTCATCAGTGTACTGATTTACATACTGCATCGGAGGCAAAGGTAAAGAACTGACTTGAATTGCGTCGGAGGACATCTTTCATTTAATTTTATAGAGGATGCAACACAATACAATGGCACCCCAGAAACTATAATATTTGGCAACCAGTCTACAGTAATGTTGATCAATGTTGACTTTAGAGATGTCTGGAGTCTGGAGATGTTGACAATTTGTCAAATATGAGAAATGTTTTGACAGTGACACGCACAAAGACTTGTTAAGCTATAGATAATATGTCGTTTTTCCACATAAATAAAACTCCGACAGTACCCTACCTAGAGGCAGCCTTGCCGCATAGCCGTGCGAACAAGCTTGCGAGAGAAAAAGAAAATAAGATAACAACCTTTTTCTATCGCTCCGCATGCAGATATTGGTCGGCGGGACCGACAGCACGCAGTGCGATTAAGAAAGGTTATATCGCGCTACGGCTGCCTTTAAAAGATATATGCTCGAAGGTTTAAGTTGAGACGGTCCAGACTGACGCGAAATAGCAGATCCACGGAAGGGCGAAAATGCTGTGATATCTAGTATGCTAGCTAGCTGGTGTAGCGAAGGGTGTATAGTGTGAACCAATGAGAACTAATGAACTTGACTGCAATATATAAAATGAAGTTTAAAACAACAAGATAATTGGTTTAAAAACGGTCCTTGGGAATACTACCGCCATCTTAATTTAAGGGCTATTTTTGTAACACAGAGATATTGGTCCTTACCTTTACAATCCATAATATCTAAAACAGAGTTTTTTTTAAACTGGGGGTTATGACATCGGCAGAGCGGGCAGAAAAGTCCAAAACGTGAGGGGGGGAAAAGTCCCGCTTGTGTTGGCGGCCCTGTCGGGTAACACTAAAAGTTACTAGCATTATGAGCATAAATCATTAAAGCCTATGTTGTCTAGTGCTTAAATTAGTTAGATCACACAGAGCAGCTTTTTGATTTTCCATTTTTAGGAAGTCACTCTCAGTATCAGGGTCAATAATTTTCTCAAAATCGCGCACATATGGAACAGAATCGTCTAACAATTTCTGTAGGAACCTTTAAACCGCCACGTTGTAGACAATCAAAGTATTCGTCGTCAATTAGGTTTCCCATACTTTCAACAAGAAAAGAAACACAGATGTTACAATTATTATATTTTTTTTTACAATTTTGTGGGCAGCATAACCGGCTATATAAATTTTATAATTTTATAAAGTTTATAATTAGGTCAGAATTTTCAAAATCTTTATTTAATTGGTCACTCTGGATCCTGCATTATCTTGGTTCTTTCAGCAGACTTTTTTCGGGAAACAGACTGTTTTTGAGAAGTAATGTGGTAAATTTGGAAAATACTAGGCACCATTTAACTTTAGTCTAAGTTTTGGTAGGTACCTTTGCATTGACCCATCTGGCAAGCGATAATCATCCTCTCTCTAATAATGTCGTTTTCTACAAAATGCTTAGCGCAAACCACAGAATATTTTGAGGGTGACCATGACTGTCTAGGAATATTCCTAAGCCACGGGCTTTAAGGTTTTGTCCTTGGGAAAGGTGGAAAACAGATAGTAGTTTATATCTTCCCAACCAAAGATAGTTTTTATAATTGATAAAACTAAAATACAATAAGACTTTGGCAGCTGGTAAATTATCAAATTAGGAAAATGTTCTATGTCATCAAAAAGATGTAATAATAGTCATAAATTTTGAAGAGATCAATATTGTAAAACCAAGTACCTTAGAAAACAAGCAACAAAACCTCAAAACAACTATTAAATCAAAATGTAAAAAACCACTTCACTTTATCAATGCTTAATGGACATTGCTTTAGTAAATAACCAAAAACTTCAACTGGAATAAACACAATCAGTAGTTAAATGTTGACTTTCTAATTTTAATTGCTTTTTTAAAGCAATAACTCCATAAATGTTTGGTTTCGATTTGTTGATTGTTTAAGCTACTTGGTAATAACTAAAAATTCTTCATCAGATATCTTATTTTTACAATGTCAGAAAAAAAAACCATTTTAATACCACAAATTTCACATTAAAGATCCTTGTAAAATTGTTCCTAACTTACCATGATTTTTCAGTCTTTGATTTTTATTCATTAAGTTAAACAGAACAGGTCATAGCCTCACAATCAACCATAGGACTCAAACAACAAAACAAAACATTTAGATCATGGTAAGGGTTGCTAGATTCCTGTCTTTTGTTGGCTTCTGCAGTAGTTAGCTGTGGACATAGACGCCAGCCATGTCTCAAAGTGGTGAGCAAACCTAACAGATATGCTTGATCCATTTTAAGCTCCCATATGGAGCAACCATCTGGGCCATCAATCAGCCTAGGACGTGTCTGTTTGTTTTGTTTACAAGTAATATAAAGTCTTAATTTTTAAAAATATTATACATTACAAAGTTCTAATGGGGTAAGCGCTGATATCCAAATAGTTTTTAAAAGTTGAATATTTAACAAAATTAATAAAATAAATCTGCCTCCAAACATACCCCCTATATCTGGTGAATAAATAGTGTAAATCGAGCACCTCTTTGTTAAGTTTACCACCCTGCCAAGTCGAAGTTTTTATAAGGATATTTTCAGATCACCGTTTTTAACTACTGGTTGATGGCAGTTCTTTCCCCCACCATTCTAACCGTGTTTAACCCGCCTTCCGTCCTCGCAAAAAACGAAACGGTTTACGTATGTCAACTTACATACTAATGGTTTAATACACTTTAAGTTTAAATTTAAATGTATAGTCTTGGAGAGTTAAAAAATAAGTCGAAAAGATAATATATAAACCAAATTTTTCATTTAATAAGATATTAGCCAGCAAAAACAATAGAAAAGTCGCGAATCCTTCATTATTTTAAATTTAAATTTGACATAACCATTATTAACGTCTTACAGTGGCGATAGCGGTAGATAATGGGTACAAAGTAATGACGTAGATACTGATGTCAGAATACCTTCCCATGTTACCGCCGCGAAAATAAACCGGTGTTAACTGTCCTAACAATAGGCGTGGTGTTGTTAAATTCATCGATGAATCGTGCGCACTAACGTTTTATCGCTGTTTCTAAATTAATTGATGGAAAAGTAGCCAAAGAAAGATGGTTGTTTAGTAGTATATGGACGTAAGGATAAAACTAGTGGTAATCTAGTGTGACGTCACGCGATAGCTTTCAGCGCTAAACTATAAGTTGTGGCTAAACCATCTGATGAATTTAACAATAGGCCTAATGTTTAACGCGGTATGTCGCCAGAATTGATGTATATGATGTTAATTTTGTAGTTGCAAATATTTGTGTGCAAAGTTGATATATTATTGGTTTTGGTTTTGACTGTTTTTTTTTTTTGCATAGTGTTTAGTCGTGTTACTTTAATTAGTCTTTAGGGTTTTGCAATTAATATAAAGAAGTGCAGTGTTAAGGATGTGCGAACAATGTTGGAACCTAAATATTTAAAAATAAGTTTCATAATAAGAGGTGATATACTAAGTATACCACAAAATATTATTAAATAATACCATTAGTACTGGTGTTCTTTCTTTTCATATCTATTTCAAATGTAAAAATTTCAGTTGTATTTTATCTAATTGTTACCATTGTAATAATATTGTATAATTGTAGCTGTGAAACAAATAAAGTTTAGTTTTGTAGCAATAAACCTGTATTCACATTTTTTACATAAAATAATTGGAAACTGCCATTCTCATGGAAAATCTTGCTATTCTGGAATATCAAGACGCTGTGTGTCTATAAGTAAATAAATAACTAGTTTTTAAAAGTAACATAATTAGTTTTTAAAATAAAATAAATTAAGGATTAATACACAAGTTTATATATTTAGCACAAAAACACCGTCATAAATTCCTAAAGAAAAGTTATTATTCTATGGCTTCCAGCATCTAACCCGGAGTTGGATATTTCGGCAATCTTACAAAGATTCTAAGATACCTTGTAAAGCCCATTTCTGGATCATGCACTTAAAAAAGCTTCTGTCCGTTGCCCAATTTGATCGCTGTAGGAATTCTTCGTCTCTTCTTTATAGTATTTTCTGCGTTCAGAGGAGCTGAACAGTATAATTCCTTCTGGCAGTTCCTAACAGAGCAACACTCTAGTGCAACTTTTATGCATCTTTTTTACAGTTCAGCTAGAGAGGTCCCGAACTTTCCGCTTTCTTCGTTCCTTCATCCTTGAGGTCAAGACTATGCAACCTGCTACCTGCAGAAGCCTTTCTTTCCAAAATTAAGTCTCTTGCACAACCCCTCTTACCACACTTTAGACACCCACGGTACGTTAGTACTTGCGCTTCAGCCTGTGGATCTGTCCTAAGATAAAACAATAATAATTAAAAAACCAAAACTTTTACTATACAATTTTATAAACGTCCTAATAATATACATGGGTATTATTAAAAGAAAAAGAAAGATGTTAATATTTCAATATCGTGTGTTTAAAAATAGAGTAAGTACTTATAAATTTTTGTCATTACAATAAATAGCAATCATCAGTATTTTCTTCTTTTCAACATTTAATTTTTTCCTCATTTTAAAATATTTAATGTAGTAGGTACCATTGAAAAAGGTACGCCATCGTCGTGTTGTTGCTTGGGATTCTCCTTAATTTATACATGGACTGCCAAAGGTCAAAAACTTTGTGTGCAGCCCCATGTATTGAAACCCATTAATTTAATTTATTGATCTTGAAAACCCAAATTAATTTTATTTAATTCCAGCAGAAAGTGACTAACCATAATGGGTCATATTTCATACATGTGTTCAAAATGGCTTTTTCAAGGTCTTTGTGTGGCAGCCCACGCTCCCAGGCGGTCTTTTATTTTTAAGACCCATTCGATTCATATATTTGGACAGTGTGGGAATGCATGATTTTTTACCCCTCGATTCGAACTATTGCATTTTACAGGTGCTTCTATTTGTTTTATTGTGTAAACGAATGGGCCATTTAAAATGTTCAGTTGACCGTATTTTGGCCTTTTTTTGAGCTAAATCTTTTCACGGGGCCTGCATTATGTCATTTTTGTGTTGTATTATTTATTGCTCCCTTTATCAATTTATACCGCCATCGCTCAGTTACAAAAGAAGTGTTTATTTACCTATTTACCTGTATGAATCATACAAAACCCTAAATTTGTATTTGACTTTTGCATTTGAACAAGCTTGGTCTTTAGTTAAAATAAATATTTTTTATCTATTGCTTTTAGTATTTTTGTAATTTTTAAAAAAAAATTAAAAATAAGGGCCAAGTTCCTATCCAAAAATCTCAGTCCATAAAAAATATATATATATATATATATATATATATATATATATATATATATATATATATATATATATATATATATATATATATATATATATATATATATATATATTTCTACTGCACACAAAAAGCCTTGAAAAACTTTGAATAAATTAAAAAGTCGTTAAAAATACAAATTTGACCTTGAACTGTTTGGTGGTGGGGGTGTCTGACTCATTTGACCTTGAGGGCATGTTTGGCCTTGAGTATTGTGGGCGTGTTTATAAAATTTAACCTTGTTTTAACCTTGTTTGGCCTTGAGGTGGGTTTCCCGCTAATATCTGCCAAATAAATTTTCAGTAGTTTGACCATAAAATTAATAAGTTTTACTAAATGGTCAATTTGACAAATAATTTATTGAAAAGTGGTCTATATATGAATAGTTCGAGCAATAACGGACTGAGATTTTTGGATAGGAACTTGGCCCTTATTTTTTAATTTTTTGTAAATTACATATGTCATATGGTCTCGACTCAACACTCCTAAATGGTCAAATTTATGGCATAATCTATAATAGTTTGACCATAAAATGAATAAGTTTTCAATGTTATTTTACGTCACGAATTAAACTAAAATATGAATAAATAGTTTGGATAGCATGGACGAGACGAAGATAAAATATGTCATCGAATCTCAGGGGTTTCCCGCTAATATCTGCCAAAATAAATTTTCGTAGTTTGACCATAAAATTAATAAGTTTTACTAAATGGTCAATTTGACAAATAATTTATTGAAAAGTGGTCTATATATGAATAGTTCGAGCAATAACGGACTGAGTTTTGGATAGAACTTGGCCCTTATTTTTTAATTTTTTGTTAAATTACATATGTCATATGGTCTCGACTCAACACTCCTAATTGGTCAAATTTATGGCATAATCTATAATGTATGTTTGCACTAAAACATATCCAAAATTCAAGTTATAATTAAACAAACTTTGTGCCATCTTTTTTAGATCATTTAATTTTCTTTCAAAAATGTATTTACTACTTTTTTCTATGGTCTTTGGATATGGGTGAAAAACGTGTTTTTTAAAAAAATTACTCATTTTTTGTCTAAAAATCGTGACTTTTGCAGTGATTTGTGGGAATATGGGCCGACAAGTCCATCGAAACGAAGAAAGCTTGTTAATATATGTATGAGTGATGTCACTAAATATTTTATTGAAGGGATACTATTATCGGTTCTATAAAAAACAATACTTATGGTATAGTAGATTTTAATAAAAATATAAAATAAATTATAAAAATCTGATTAATGATGTTTGCCCATTTACCAGCTGTCTTGCTCTCTTTTAAATCCTATGTTTATTGTCCCCTTTGTCTATTTATACCACCACGCTCAGTTACAAAAAGTGTTTATTTACCTATTTACCTGTATTGGATCATACAAAACTCAAGGAATGTTATGGCTTTCGAGGCAAATGTTTAATTACTTGTTTGGTTCAGACGCTTGTAATTTCATGGTACAAATAGCTTAAAGTAGAACCGAAAACCCATATCTTTCATTGAAGACTTCAAGTTAACCATGCTTAGGGACGTACAGTGTGTAGGCTATAAAACCGGATAGCATGGACGAGACGAAGTAAATTTTAGATAGATTTTTATAACATTTTTTAGGTAGATTTTTTCAGGTTCCATGTGGATGGTGTTGTTGGTAATAAGTTTTACTAAATGGTCAATTTGACAAATAATTTATTGAAAAGTGGTCTATATATGAATAGTTCGAGCAATAACGGACTGAGATTTTTGGATAGGAACTTGGCCCTTATTTTTTAATTTTTTTTGTAAATTACATATGTCATATGGTCTCGACTCAACACTCCTAAATGGTCAAATTTATGGCATAATCTATAATGTATGTTTGCACTAAAACATATCCAAAATTCGAGTTATAATTAAACAAACTTTGTGCCATCTTTTTTAGATCATTTAATTTTCTTTCAAAAATGTATTTACTACTTTTTTCTATGGTCTTTGGATATGGGTGAAAAACGTGTTTTTTAAAAAAATTACTCATTTTTTGTCTAAAAATCGTGACTTTTGCAGTGATTTGTGGGAATATGGGCCGACAAGTCCATCGAAACGAAGAAAGCTTGTTAATATATGTATGAGTGATGTCATTTTAGGCATTTTTTAATCGTAAACAACCGCTGTGGTCTATATATGAATAGTTCGAGCAATAACGGACTGAGATTTTTGGATAGGAACTTGGCCCTTATTTTTAATTTTTTTTGTAAATTACATATGTCATATGGTCTCGACTCAACACTCCTAAATGGTCAAATTTATGGCATAATCTATAATGTATGTTTGCACTAAAACATATCCAAAATTCAAGTTATAATTAAACAAACTTTGTGCCATCTTTTTTAGATCATTTAATTTTCTTTCAAAAATGTATTTACTACTTTTTTCTATGGTCTTTGGATATGGGTGAAAAACGTGTTTTTTAAAAAAATTACTCATTTTTTGTCTAAAATCGTGACTTTGCAGTGATTTGTGGGAATATGGGCCGACAAGTCCATCGAAACGAAGAAAGCTTGTTAATAAATGTATGAAGTGATGTCATTTTAGGCATTTTTTAATCGTAAACAACCGCTTTATTTCAAATATAATTAAACAAACTTTAGCCTAAAAATACTGACTTTTAATGCACGTCTTTCCAATTTACAAAGGCATTACTGGATCTTTTGCGGAAATATGGATCAACAATGGTTCCAAAGCTCTTTTCACTATGACAGCAAACATAACTAATAAAAGTAGTGCTCCATCCATAAAAAATATTTAGAAGAAACTAAATATTTTATTGAAGGATACAATTTTTCGTTTGCTTTTTAAAAAACAATACTTATGGTATAGTAGATTTTAATAAAATATAATACAAATTTAAATGATTTAAAATCTGATTAGATCGATGGTTTGCCCATTTACCAGCTGTCTTGGTTACTTTCGATACAATCTATGTTTATTGCTATTATTAAAGCCACCTTTGTCTATTTATACCACCATCGCTCAATTACAAAGAAGTGTTTATTTACCTATTTACCTGTATTGGATCATACAAAACTCAAGGAATGTTATGGCTTTCGAGAGCAAATGTTGGTCAATTATCTTGTTTTATCAGTGACGCTTGTAATTTCATGGTACAAATAGCTTATTAAAATGTAGAACCAGGAAAAACCCATATCTTTCATTGAAGACTTTCACAGTCTACCATGCTTATGGGACGTACAGTGTGTAGGCTATAAAACCGGATAGCATGGACGAGACGAAGTAAATTTTAGATAGATTTTTATAAACATTTTAGGTAGATTTTTTTCAGGTTCCATGTGGATGAGTGTTGTTGGTAATATGTTTTTACTAAATGGTCAATTTGACAAATAATTTATTGAAAAATGGTCTATATATGAATAGTTCGAGCAATAACGGACTGAGATTTTGATAGGAACTTGGCCCTTATTTTTTAATTTTTTTTGTAAATTACATATGTCTTATGGTCTCGACTCAACCTCTAAATGGTCAAATTATGGCATAATCTATAATGTATGTTTGCACTAAAACATATCCAAAATTCAAGTTATAATTAAACAAACTTTGTGCCATCTTTTTAGATCATTTAATTTTCTTTCAAAATGTATTTACTTCTTTTCTATGGTCTTTGGATATGGGTGAAAAACGTGTTTTTAAAAAATTACTCATTTTTTGTCTAAAAATCGTAGACTTTTGCAGTGATTTGTGGGAATATGAGACAAGTCCATCAAACGAAGCTGTTAATATATGTATGAGTGATGTCATTTTAGGCATTTTTTAATCGTAATAGAAACCAATAATAAACAGGTAAGGTCCAAGGACGGTAGTATTTTAAAATAATAAAATTCTAATTTTACACAAACAATATATTAAAAACCGTTTGTATAGGTGTAAAATAAGGCTAAGTTCCTATCCAAAGATCTAGACCAGAGGTTCCCAAACTTATTTCGTCTAACGCACACTTTGAAAGTCAGTTATTTTGTAGCGCCCCCATTTTTTTCACCTTAAAATCTCAATTACATATTAGTTCGCCTGGAGTTTAATTAAACCTATATTCTAAACGACACTTTTCCTATTAGAGAAAGCAATAATAATCCTTTACAATATTAAAGGTATCTTTTAATCAAAATTAACAATAATCTTTTTTACTGAATCGATTCATTTGAATCAATCACTTGAAAAGATTCGTTCGCAAACCGATTCACTTTATTATAATGCCCGTGGACTTTGGTTGGTTTAAATTAAAAAATGTAATAGTTATTTAAATATCTTAATAATTTACATTTATTTCATATTGGTATAATTATTATTTTACAAAATATATTTGGAATAAAATTTAAAAACTAATTGCAGTAAACTCACAAAGAATTTAAATATTTCATCATTATTTAAATATTATTGAAACGAAATTTGCATTCAAGTCCTAAAATAATACTTGTATATATAAAAATTTTAAATTTCACCCCAAAAGTGTTTCAGTTTGACCGTAAATTGTTGCTTTATTTATAAAGATATCAGCTGTCAGTTAATTTTTAAACTTGTATCTTTATATTGTAAAATCTAAAAATAAGTTATTATACAGGTTGAAAATTATACTTTTAGGAAGTACTTTAGAATTTTTTTTATCCTGCCTGCATTTTGCTTGATATTTTGTTTTTTTTTTTTAAAGTATGTAAATAAATTGTAAGTATGTAAATAAATATTTTTATTTTTTTATTGGGTAACAGTATATATTGTTTAATAATAATAAATAAATAAATAAATAAAACTCTGTTTATATAATATGCGTTTATTTTAATGATACTTCTAACTCAAAATATAAAAATAGCTATACTATACAATACAAAATAATTTAAAAAAACAATAAAAGTCTTAAATTACCTAAATTACTTATTGACAGAATTTATTTATAGGTGTTAATTTTAAAAGTTACTTGCCAATATCTAATAATACATAATAAAACTTTACACATTAGCTTTCTTTTATTTTTGAGCCAGACAGTTGCTTATGTTTTTAAGTAGTCTTTTTAAGATATCCATAAGTCGTTGTTAAATGGAAATTGAATCATTTTGATCGATCGCCGTAATATTATGCTTTATCATCATGGTAACACTTATTTCATTTAACCATTCCACCTTCCGCGGGTCCCGTTGCGCGGTGCCGCCAGGTGGATTCGTATTAGCTGGCAACATTACGAGCCCGAGGTTGTCGCGTCAAGTTTTGTTGTTGCTGTGGTATTTGCAGATAGCTTTTTGAACGATATCATTTGGTTAATCTCTTCAAATAGTTTTTTCGGCGCTTGCAGATGCAACCACATTTTGAGGTGCGCGCCTACTCTCTGAAAGCGTTACAAACAGGTTGCAGCCGTGGTTTGTCAATAACACACTTAGATGTCGTGTCACACACACAGAAGTTACAATTGGAAACGCATTAAAATATGTCATCCACACAGCCAACTGGCTATTTTCAAGTATCGTTTATCACAACAGTCATGGGGTCCATTATGGGTTCAGCGAGAGAGCTTGGGTTGTTGAGATCAAATCATGAGAGATTGACCCATTTTTATACAGACACACACACACACACACACACAACTTTGTGATAACATATAATAATGAACTTTCCTGGAATACCCAGTTGTACCCAGCCCTTTCACTTCTCCCACCTCTGCCTGCCTATTATATATATATATATATATATATATATATATATATATATATATATATATATATATATATATATATATATATATATATATATATATATATATATATATATATATATATATATATATATATATATATATATATATATATATATATATATATATATATATATATTTTAGAGTACAGGCTATAACTACCTATATTAGACAATCAAAGAAGGTAAAGCATAGTACAACCCCAACAATTAAATAAAGGATAAAACCAATCGTAACTCACAACTAAAGAAAGGTAATAAGGCATTGTATTGTATTGTACCTGCACTGAATATTATTGGGTTAAACATAATATTACACCATTTTGTTAAATTTTAAAATGCAATCTAGCTACAGAGGTAGATTTGCTTACATACACACACATAAATATAAATATATAAATATATATATATATATATATATATATATATATATATATATATATATATATATATATATATATATATATATATATATATATATATATATATATATATATATATATATATATATATATATATATATATATATATTTTAATTTCCTTAAACTCTAGTCACCCTTGTTAAATTTTCTTAATAATTATTTGTAAGACATTAGTTTGCCCATCATTGTGTATGCTTTGTACCACCATGTGGAAAAAAAGACCACCCAAGTGTCATCATAAACACGTGCAATGGAAAGTAGCTTTTTCTTGAAAAAATTAAACGGTCGTGTGGATTATGATTTCGAAAGTATGCAGGCAGGTGCAGGTAGGCAGCAGAGTGGGAGAAGGAAGGGCTGGGTACAACATAGGTGATTCAGTTTAAACCAACCCTAACCATTATCTAAAGTTACGTGTGTGTGTGTGTGTGTGTGTGTGTGTGTGTGTGTGTGTGTGTGTGTGTGTGTGTGTGTGTGTGTGTATAAAAATGAGTCAATCTCTCCTTAGTTTCTTGGGTCTCGGCAAGAGGACCAAACTCATCTCGGAAGATGAGTATAATTTAATGGACCCCATAGACGTGATTTTGTTGTGTCAGCGACGCTGCGAAAGCCAGTTGAACAGTGCAAGATGACATGTACAATGTGTTTCCACTTGTGTACCCAGACAGGTAGTGCTAAAGAGAGGGCGCACATCAACACCGGCACAATGGGTGAACATCCTAAGTGATGTTATTGTGCGACCAGCTGCTCCAAGCATTTCTCGACTGCTCCAAGCACTTCAATCCTTAAAATCCTTACCACCCTCAAAGTGTGTGGTTGCATCACCAAGTATCCTGGACAAAGGAAGAAGGGGGAGTTCAAAGAGTGCTGCCAGAAAAAAACTATTTTGAAAGCTCAACCGCCTCGTCTCGGGACCTCCAAAGCCATCTGTACAAAACCGCATACCAACAGCAACTACTAGCCCTGACGCAGATTCTCTGCCAATTCGCCAACTTCTTACCAGAATCACGTTGCCAAAACAATAATGAACAGTAACGCAGCTTCTGACACCACTGCTAAAGAATGAGACGGATTATAACGATTACCGACGATTCGATCGATGTCTGTTATTTTGATTGGTCAGGAACATGTGGCGCCACAATGTTCTGCGACCAGTCAAATACTTTCGGATGACTGATCGCCCAGAAATCGTATGCACACGCGAGACTCCGCTGTATCGGGAATGGAAATGGAATGGCGAATGAATGAGTGTTCCCGCAGCGCCGCCGCATAATATCAGATGCTGTAAAATCGAAAAACATATTACTACATCAACGATCGGTCAAAGAAACATGATTCAACTTTTGTGAAGCAGAAATTTTTTTAAAGTACAACAGCGGCTTATGGATCTTAAAAGAAAGGCAAAGGTAAGCAGCTGTCATATTTTAATAGGCTCTGCACTAAAGAGAACTAATTATTAATCTTAAGGTAGTTGGGTCATGCAAGAATGATCTGTTGAAATCCTTCTTCCACCTTAATAGGTTATTAAATGTACAACACATGTGCTGGTAAAATTTAAAGAAGATTGACTCACGCTGCCCATACGAGATGTAATCAAGTACTGCACTGCAATTTTTGTACATGTAGCATGCGGAAGAAGCGTGGGAAATGACAGTTTTATTAATTTTTGCCTTTGAAGGAGACTTACCATCCTTACGAAAACTAGAGTAATTGAAGAAAATATATTTTAACATTTAAAAAAAAAATGAAGATTATTCACCACGTAGTTTGGACAAACACTAATATTAATTACATCTTTTGAGAAATATTTTTACGGGTAGGATATGAGAAAGAGCTGCAAGTAGATGAACTGGCAACGTTGAAACGAGTCCGGCGACAAAAGAAAAAAGCGCGAAATTACCAAACGACTAAAAATTAATTTAAAAATGTATTATTTTATTTTTATTAAATGATAATAAAATAAGTATATATAATCATAAAAAGGATTTATTACATTGCATATGGGTTTATTAAAAATTTTATCATACAGAATATACTAGATCAATACATATATAGATATATATATATATATATATATATATATATATATATATATATATACTACTTATATACATTATATATATATATATATATATATATATATATATATATATATATATATATATATATATATATATATATATATATATATATATATATATATATATATATATATATATATATATATATATATATATATATATATATATACATATATATATATATATATATATATATAACAAAACTTGACAAACAATATTTATTTATAATGGTTCATATTTTTTAATTGATTTATTAATAAAGGGCATATTAAACGAGGACTAGCGACACTTAACTGCTTTAAAGTGAAAGCAGCACCTGGACAGTAGAGGTTGGCAATTCTAGAAGGAATTTCAAAAGACGCTTATTCTGAGGTTTATATACTATTTGATGTACTTTAGATAATAAAATTAAAACCATTAACGCATCTCAATATCAAGGAAATGAGGCTGGCCGTGTAGGATACATAATAATGATATCAGATGCAGACCCACAGAAACAATTTCTGTATCTAAGCAAGTGATGATAAAAACAAAATCTTAGCGCTATTAAACTTGAAATTGTCAAAAATTGACCATTCGTGTAGTAATGGATATATATAAGGAAAAAAATTTACGAGAAGCAGTTTTCCGAATATGTGCAGGTACAGCCGGTAATGTTAAAACATTATTGCAGTTAGGCAGGTTTTTCTACTATTTGGAAGAACGACCTGAAGAAAAACCAAAGGATCTGGATTTGGATCAAGTAAAAATTCTTAGTAACAGCACCTGATAAGGAATTTCTGGGCACACAAGGTAAATTAGTAGCCCAATGTATTTGGGCTATTTAGGCCCTCACACTGAAATTTTATCGATTTATCTGACACAAATTATTCAAAATAGCAAAGTTTTTTTTTCAATTTCAGGTCTATTTTTTAAGAACTATGCTCCTATAACAAAAACAATCTAAATGAAAAGAATAAGTGGAAAAACAGTTAAATAAAACAAGGAAACTCTTTTGCTTCATTATAGAATATAGGGTTTTTAAGATCCATCGACTGATTGAAATGAAATTTAGAAGTTATTAGATAGAAAAAAATGTGACAGCTATACCTCAGGCATTATGCACAGCTTAAGAAAAAAATTGTAACCAGGCTTTGTATTGTTATGGTTTACATCCACCTACATGGTTTTATTATGCTTAAGAAACTCAAAGTTTTTCTCTGTGTAGTTGCATAAAAATTCACATGTATTTAATATATCATCTCTAAGAGCCTGACATTACTAAAGTTATATATTAACAAAAGCAGGTGAGCTTTAATCCTTTGTGAGGTATTTCGCGCGATGCGACCATTAGAGTGCGCTATGGGGCAATAATTTCAACATAACAGATTTCTCACCCAGGCACTAAAGTATGTCTGAGTGGGGCTTTATTTGTAATCCGCCGGCGAGCGCCAAAACGTCATTCTTGCGACTGATAAGCCCGTCAAACGGATGCAACTGGTCAATGTTTGCTGAGCACAGATTTCTAAAATAAAGCTTCCTGATGTAGCAGCATAGGTGCACAGCCTCTGTGCTGAAAAGGTGTAAAAAGTCACTATCAAAATAAAACGTAAAAATTTAAAACTGGAGTGTTGAACTAATAAAAATAATACCTATAAAATACATTAGCCTTTCTGCTTACTGTTATTTATCAAATGTCAGAAAATTGATTTTTATTTCGTTGCATTCTTATAAACATGTAATGCTTCGTCACACATATCATTATCCCATAAACGATAGGAATGCCACTGGTACCACTTGTACTATACCATGGATCTGATAGTTTTTAAAAACTTAGAATAGGAAAGTAAAAATCTGTTTTTTTCTATTTTAGGCAGTTTTGCTCAGTAAGCAGTCAATACAGTGACTAAATTGTTTAATTTTTAAATTCTAACATTATTGGAAAACTGGGAAATATTGATGAGTGATGAGGTATTTTACATTAAAATGAAAGCTTAGAATCGGGCCATATAATTTAAAAGTCGAAAAATATATGTCGTATCCTTGATCATTAGTGTGCGCTAATAATGGAAACACTGTGGGGCTTAACACACCGTGAAAACATCATATATATGTTCCACTAATCCCAGGATTTACTATTGTATACATAGTATAACTATAAATTAAAATTCTATAATGTATTGCTTTCTTTTGCATCCATCTTGGATTTAAAATGTTAAAACCATGGATTGTGTAATCGCGGCAGAATACTTACTATGTATTCATCATGATTTGCTGTAAGCGCCGTGGTTTTAGTGGTTGTGAACCACTGTGGAAACACGGTGTGCTTATGGAAAAACCACCGAAAACATTGTGTCCTGTGGGTTTTCATAGCTTTTTTTTTATGAACACAAAGGCTTATAGTGATCACCTGTAGTTCAAGCATACAAGGGTATTCTGATACTATGTAGGTATTATTATATGTATTATCAGTAAGCAACAATACTTAAAATACTCCCAACGCCGCGTTAATGACCATCTATGTAATGTACATCAGCCTAGCAAGTGTAACAAAAATTTATAGACGACCAAATAAATTACATACTTGCGCAAGTAAGCTTCATTCTCATAAATGAAAACTGTCGTCACCCGCCTGGACGTATCCTTGGTCCCCGCCGCTTCGTCGGTTTGCCGCATTGCCAAATTCAAACAGGCATTCGTCAATGAATTTAATTAACTTAAACAAAAAAAGATTGAAGGCACTATAATATATTATTTCAAAAAATAAAGACATATTAAACCTAAAGATTAGACCCAGGTTTAAAAATAGGTGTAATATTTATTGTTAAGCGGCATTAAGTGCTTAAAACTTAAATGATAAATTAAAAAGTGTTCAAATTTGGCGTCGTAAACCTTTGGTTGTTTTTCTAAACAAATCTGTCATAAGCATTGACTGCAAGCCGATATGGTAAATAATATCCGACGTTGCCAGATTTTATTACGCTAATTTAATGTAAAGATAGTGTAAGGGGTACAGTCATGTTAAAAATATTGACCTGCAAACCATGGTAAAAGGATATGGGTAGTAAGCGAAAACTTTGTGACTGGACTCAGGGAAAGAACTACCTTAAAGCGTTTTTTTTTTTTATTATGTAATATTGGATATTGGCAAGTAACTTTTTAAAATTAACACTTATAACAAATAAATTCATCTAATAGGTGCTAATTTAGGCAATTTAAGACTTTATTATTTTTTAAATTATTTTTGTATTAATGCGTATAGCTATTTATATTTTTATAAGAGTATCATTAAATAAACGTAATATTATACTCAAATGAGTTTTATTATTTATTTATTTATTATTATTAAACAATATACTGTTACTAAGCTAAAAAGAAATAAAAAATGTTACGACATACTTATAAATTTTATTTACATACTTTTAAAAAAACAAAATATCAAGCAAAATGTACAGATAAAAAAAATTCTTAACATTTGCTATAATTTTCAACCTGTATAACTATTTTTTAGATTTTACAATATAAAAGATACAAGTTTAAAATTAACTGACAGTTGATATCTTTTTATAAATAGCAACAATTTACGGTCAAACCTGACACTTTGGGGTGAAATTTAAAAATTTTATATATACGAAAGTATTTATTTTAAGGACTTCAACTTGCCTTCTAATAATATTTAAATAACTGATGAAATATTTAAATTCTTTGTAGAATGCAAATAATTATGGCTTTTAAATTTTATTCCAAATATATTTTGTAAAAATAATAATATACCAATATGAAACAATAAAATTATTACATATTAAGATAACTATTGCTTTTTGTGGAATTTAAAACCAACCTAGTCCGACCGGCATTATAATAAGTGAATTATGCTTGGTGAACGGGCACCTTTTCAAGTGATTGATTCAAATGAATCGATTCAGGCAAAAGATTATTGTTAATTTGATTAAAAGATACCTTAATATTGTAAAGTTGCATTATTGCTTTCATTAGGAAAGTGTCGCTGAGAATATAGGTTGTACTAAACCCGAAGACACTAATATGTAATTGATTTTAAGGTAGAAAATAAGCTACAAAATAACCGACTTTCAAAGTGGAAAGACGAAATAAGTTTAAACTCCTGTCAGATCTGATAGAACTAGTCTCTTATTTTACACCCACAAACGGTTTTTAATATATTTGTTTGTGCAGGTACTAGAATTCTTTTTATTATTTTAAAATATCACTGTCCTTGACCTTACCTGTTTATTATTATTATTTATATTACGATTAAAATGCTAAATGATATCACCATACATATATTAACAAGCTGAGTCTCTGATGGACTATCGTGGTCCATAAGTCTCAATAAATTGCGTAAAGTCAGCTGATTTTAGACAAAAATGAGTAATTTTTTAAAAACACGTTTTTCACCCATATCCAAAGACCAGAAAAAAGTAGTAAATACATTTTTAAAAGAAAATTAAATGATCTAAAAAGATGGCACAAAGTTTGTTTAATTATAACTCGAATTTTGATATGTTTTTAGTGCAAACATACATTATAGATTGTTACAAATTGGACCATTTAGGAGTGTTGAGTCGAGACCATATGACATATGTAATTTACAAAAAAAAAATAAGGGCCAAGTTCTATCCAAAAATCTCAGTCCGTTGCTGCTCGAACTATTCATATAGACCACTTTTCAATAAATTATTTGTCAAATTGACCATTTGTGCAAAACTTATTACCAACAACACACATCCATGGAACCCGGAAAAAATCTACCTAAAAATGTTTAAAAAATCTGCTCAAAATTTACTTTGTCTCTGTCCATGCTATCCGGTTTTATAGCCTACACACTGTACGTCCCATAAGCATGGTAGACTGTGAAAGTCTTCAATGAAAGATATGGGTTTTTCCTGGTTCTAATAAGCTATTTGTACCATGAAATTACAAGCGTCACTGATAAAACAAGTAATTAAACATATGCCTCGAAAGCCATAACATTCCTTTGAGCTTTTGTATGATCCACAGGTAACATTAGGTAAATAAACACTTTGTAACTGAGCGATGTAGGTATAAATAGACAAAGGGGGCAATAAACATAGATTTAAAAGGAGCAAAGACAGCTGGTAAATGGGCAAACCATCATTAATCAGATTTTATAATTTATTTTAGAGTATTTTTATTAAAATCTACTATACCATAAGTATTGTTTTTATAGAACCGATAATAGTATCCCTTCAATAAAATATTTAGTGACATCACTCACATACATATATTAACAAGCTTTCTTCGTTTCGATGGACTTGTCGGCCCATATTCCCACAAATCACTGCAAAAGTCACGATTTTTAGACAAAAATGAGTAATTTTTTAAAAACACGTTACTCCATATCCAAAGACCATAGAAAAAAAGTAGTAAATACATTTTTGAAAGAAAATTAAACGATCTAAAAAAAGATGGCACAAAGTTTGTTTAATTATAACTTGAATTTTGGATATGTTTAGTGCAAACATACATTATAGATTATGCCATAAATTTGACCATTTTAGAGTGTTGAGTCGAGACCATATGACATATGTGTAATTTACAAAAAAAATTAAAAATAAGGGCCAAGTTCCTATCCAAAATCTCAGTCCGTTATTGCTCTGAACTATTCATATATAGACCACTTTCAATAAATTATTTGTCAAATTGACCATTTAGGCAAACTTATTAATTTTATGGTCAAACTACTGAAAATTTATTTGGCAGATATTAGCGGGAAACCCACCGAGATTCGGATGACATATTTTATCTTCGTCTCGTCCATGCTATCCAAACTATTTATTCATATATTTTAGTTTAATTCGTGACGTAAAATAACATTGAAACTTATTCATTTTATGGTCAAAATTATTATAGATTATGCATAAATTTGACCATTTAGGAGTGTTGAGTCAGAGACCATATGACAGGCAACAATTTACAAAAAATTAAAAATAAGGCTAATCCAAAAATCTCAGTCCGTTATTGCTCGAATTCATATAGACCACTTTCCAATAAATTATTTGTCAAATTGACCATTTAGTAAAACTTATTAATTTTATGGTCAAACTACTGAAAATTTATTTGGCAGATATTAGCGGGAAACCCACCTCAAGGCCAAACAAGGTTAAAACAAGGCTGAAACACGCCCACAATACTCAAGGCCAACATGCCTCAAGGTCAAATGAGTCAGACACCCCCACCACCAAACAGTTCAAGGTCAAATTTGTATTTTTTAACACTTTAATTTATTCAAAGTTTTTCAAGGCTTTTTGTGTGCAGTATAAATATATATATATATATATATATATATATATATATATATATATATATATATATATATATATATATATATATCTATATATATATATATATATATATATATATATATATATATATATATAGATATATATATATATATATATATATATATATGTATATATATATATATATATATATATATATATATATATATATATATATATATATATATATATATATATATATATATATATATATATATATATATATATATATATATATATATTATATATATATATATATATATATATATATATATATATATATATATATATATATATATATATATATATATGGACTGAGATTTTGATAGGAACTTGGCCCTTATTTTTTTAATTCTTTTAAAATTAGGCAAAAATTACCACAAAAGTATTACGAAAAATATTTATTTAACTAAAGACCAGCTTGTTCAAAATGCAAAAGTCAAATACAAATTTAGGGTTTTGTATGATTCAATACAGTAAATAGGTAAATGTAAACACTTCTTTGTAACTGATGATGGCGGTATAAATTGATAAAGGGAGCTTGGCCAATACAACACAAAAATGACATAATGTGCAGGCCCAACTTACTGTGAAAAGAATTTTTATAAGCCTAAAAGGCCAAAATACGGTCAACTGAACATTTAAATGGCCCATTCGTTTACAATAAAACAAATAGAAGCACCTGTAAATGCGAATGGTTCGAATAGTATAAAAATCATGCATTCCACACTGTCCAAATATATGAATCGAATGGGTCTTAAAAGGAAAGACCGCCTGGGAGCGTGTGGGCTGCCAGCCAATAAAAGACCTTGAAAGCCATTTTGAACACATGTATGAAATATGACCCATTATGGAAGGTCACCCTTCTTGCTTAGAAATTAAATAAAAATTAATTTTGGGTTTTCAAGATCAATAAATTAAATTAATGTTTTCAAATACATGAGCTGCACACAAATGACCTTTTGACCTTGTGCAGTCCATGTATATGATTGCTACCGTGGTATAAAAGCAGTTTTTCATTTCCACCTCAATTCGACGCCACTGTCCGGCATAAATCCAACATGGCCGAAATGGGCCCTTGACGTCACAGAAGAGTTTTTCATTGGCGGCGATGTCATAACCTCTTTACTTGCAACTCTATTATAATGATCTGTATGGTCGTCGCCTTCTTTCCAATCATAAAATTCTGTGTGGCAAATTACACATTTTACTATATCGGTTCGTCCTTTTAAACCCAGCGAGGCTAAATCTTTCGGATTAACTTCATGCCCAATGTTCAAAGGATAGTAATCTTTGTTCGTAATCAAAATATTTTTGAATACTTTTTTTTGTAATGGATAAAAACCCAAATGTCAAGACACATGTTTATAGGATGATTTTTCTAACTTAACAAAGAAATAAAACACAATAAATATTTTTGTAGATTAAATACTTTATTGGTAAGAGTACATAAATTCTAACATATAATAATATTTCTGCTTAAACACAATTGACAAATATTTTAATTACATCCAGCACATTCTCATTGTTTTTTGCAACATATGAAGTTGAAAGCAAAGTAGGTTAAACAGCGTGTTGATAATTTTCACACTTGGAATCATACCTCGCAACCCCGGAGTCCAGTTGTAATGTTGAAATGACTACTGGTAGACAGATTTCCCCCCAAAAAGTTTTTTCATTTTTAATTTCTTTTTTAGTGCAGCCCCTTTTGGGATCAAAAAAAAATTTCCCAACACGTATTGGTAGAATGTTTGATGAACAATCACCACGTTAAACTCTGACTAAAAGTATGAACGCATTTCTGGTTTCACATAAATTTCCCCCCACCCTTTGGCTGCGGTAAGTTCTAGAAATAATAGTTTAGACAACGCCCATCCACTATCTCTCCAAATTCAGACGACTTTGCAAGCAAAAAAAGTACAAAAATAAATTTATATAGTGTCCAAGCTAACATTTTTGGGGTTGGAAAATGCGAATATCCTCACATATTAGTAAATTTTGTTTAGTTTTGGGGTTGGGATATAAGAATTTAGTCAGGACCGTACTGAGGAAAGAGAGTTTCAATTTTTTAATATCTTAAAAAAATTGTTGTTAGATTCAAAACTAACTTTAGTATTTTTTTCGTTTATATATTTGCATAAATTGTGAAAGCTTGATGTTTGAGATAATATTTTATTAAAAAATTTTCATTTTGCCTATCTAGTGCATAGTTATTTATTAAGTGTTTAGTTTACACTATTTTTTTCACTTTTTACACACAGTTCTTAAAACCCTTCAATTAGAGCGCTTAGGTACGAAAAAAAGTAAAAAAAGTGTACACTATTTCTGAATATCAAACAGGCCTGTTATGTTTTTTTATATTTGCAAAAATCTTACAGTTGAATTGAAATATCCTGGGTAAAATATCTCACTATAAGGGTTTTATATCCCTATTTTACAAACTTACAATTTTTAAAGATGCCTAAAAAAATAAGTCGATTTATTTCATTTTGATATAACTCAATTAGCTGCTTTTATATAAAAATAAAAAATAAAAAAAACAGTAATAACTATTTTTTATTCAGAGATCATTTAAAACAATAAGATGCTTTTTATTTTTATAAAATAAATTTATCAAAAAGTTGGAAGGTCGTTTTAAGGCTTTAGAAGTGGGAGTTCTCAATGGAGGTTTTTATGAAAAAAACAAACATATGTAATGACGAAAGAAAATGTATGCACCTGCACGCAGCTGATACTAGTCTAGAATTTAAGATAAGAGAGCAGACAACGGAGAGGTTTTGTTTTAGCAGCTGGACTGTAATTGATGCTTGTAAGTTCAAGCATTTTGGCAACTACTGTAAAAATTGATGTAATGTGTTTAAATGAAATAGTAATTTAGTTTTTTATTAAAAGGTAAGTAATTTTTAAAAAAGAAAAGCTAAAAAGTAAAAGAAGTTAACTTTAAATGATTTTATTACCATTTACCTTATTAATATATAATAATGTGGGTCCCATAAAAAAAGGGGAAATTTTTATTATTTTTAAATATATTTCAATAGCATTGAATTCAATGATATGGAGGCGCATTTGATGACCACCCCTTTTGAATAAGAGCATCGACATAAGATTTGGGAGACTTTTGGGAGGGTGCGTCAAGCACCACAAAATCTATTTTGTGGGTTTTTCAAAAGGAATATTTTTTGGTTTTTTAACCATTTAACCATATTTTTTCTTCCCCCCCACCCTTTTATGGCCAGTTTTCAACACCTACTATGGTAGCTGGCATTACCTAAATGACTAATGAAGGCCTTTTCAAATTAGGAAGAAGATCACTTAACCCACTTCTCAAATTTTCAGCTTTATCTCCCATGGTAATCTCATGTTTTTGTTTTAGTTTAAAAAATTCCCCTACTGGCACCATCAACAAACCCTTTTTCTGAACCAGCATGTAGAATAATTTATCAAAGGGAAAAAATATAAATATTTCATTATTTTTTTAATTAAATATACTTTAATATTTCATAAGAATGCAGCAAGTGTGTTCTGTAGTTTACTGTTGCTAACAGCTACGGGGTTTAATCATATGTCCTATGTATGAAAGACCCCCTTTAATGAGGTATCTACCGAATCTTCATATGTATTTGTTCGGGAAAACCTTATGCTTAAAGTAAAGTGTTCAAATACTACGAGGTATAGAGGAAGTCAGATGTAATTATAAGGTTTTTGTGGTTTTGAAACCTAGAGATGAAGGTAAAAGGGGGAAGTGGGCAAGGGGTGAAGTGGACAATAAAGGATGCATCTGAGTAGACTTTTAATTTGCTCTAATTGTTATATACAAAAGAAGAATTCCGGGACGCTAATGCTTAAAAAAAGAAACAAAAATATTCCTAAAAGAGAAACAGGTCTTCTACAGCTTGTTTTGCAAGAGGAAGGTTTTGTAAAACTGTGATAATTTATAAGGCAAAACAAAATTTTATTAGAAAATTGTAAAAGTGTTTTACTCTGTGATTAAAAAAAGTGGGCCCTTCATTTTCCCCCCTAAGTGTAGGAAAGCATTTCTTTTCTACCGTAAAATTTAATTACTCATTAGAATTTTTTTAACTTCCTTTTAAATATACAGGGTCATCCTGCCAAGACCTGGGGGAAAGAGCTGTTCGAAAAGATCCGGGGTTTCATCGAGAAACACCCAAAGCACAGAAAGATTTTTATTTTCTCCTAAATCTTCATTTTTCAAAAAACCTTATGAAAACTTCTCATGCTGCAATTTGTTTTCCATTAAGCCTAAGTTACTTATAAATTTATATATGCGATCCTAAAAATACATTCATAAATAATTTAAATCTTAAATATTTGGACATCTGAGGATGTATTTTCAGATTATGATACTTAAACAAGTTATTTATCTTTTCCAAGATCACTATTCTGATGCATCATTTTTAAAAAAATATTTATTAGGTTATTTTCTTACCTGACTCATCACAGCTCTGAAGGGGTTTTTTCCCCCAAAGCTTTTCCAAACTGGAAATAAAGTAATCATTGTGATTTATACACAAAAAAATATCTATTGTAGTGGTTTTTTTTTTTTTAAACCAATAAAAATAAAAACTTAGCCAAAATAAAATAAATTAGAAATATAAAATGTCAAATAGCCCGCACAAAAAAATAAAAAACCGGAGTAATCTCTTAATCTACAAATTTTATTTAAAAAAACACGAAAAAACACACCCAAACAAAAAAAAAAATAATACAGAAATTGAAACGCCTTTAATCCATTACTGGGTATACGCCAATCAACTGATTTTGACGTTAAGTCTAGTAATTTTTGTTTTTGAACATGTAAGCCAATACAAAAATGTTAGCTTAAAAAACTATATTTTTTAGATTGGTATTTTTAGTAACTGTAACATAGCGAGAATTGAAAGATTTGATTTTTGCTCCTTCGTTGAGCCAACATATATCTACCAAAAATTCCATATTAACTTTTTAAAAAACCGTGTTCTTGAAAAAAATTCCCGCTAAAAGCATTAAAATATTTTCATCTCAAGTCTCTAAATACCCTTTTAAAATCGGTCTTGTTTGAAGACCGATATGTAACAATGTTCTTGGGAAAACACTTCAATTAGCTTAACTCCCGGTCGAAATCTTTTAGTATTTTTTTTATGTGTTTGTACGATAGGTTGGTTATTTCTATGTTACACGTACAGAACGGCATTGTGGGAAGGTGAACTTAAACTGAAGTATTTGCTGGCGATTGCTTTTTCTTCTAGGAGACGAGGAATTGCAAAATAGAGGGGGATCTTCACATTTATTCCTCTAAAGGTAAAAATTCTTTAGCTTCTTAAACTCGGGTTTTTCGCAATCTTGAGGGGGGTTTTTTTTACGTAGTTTTACATCTTTAATCGTTAATGCCAGATAGGCACTTAACGCAATTTGAGTTCACGAAAAATTTAGGATTCCGTTCTCCCCCTGGTGGTGGGAAGTGGAAATTTCTCTCTTCGATCTCTTACCAAAAGTTCTTCTTCAAAAACTTTTTCATCCATCGCTCAAAAAGACGGGGTCGTTGAATAAGGTATAGGTAAATAATAGGGGCAATTAGAACGAGCACTTTGTAATTCTTCTTCCATCTCATAACCAGGATTACTTCAAAATCATAAAAATCGGTTAACCAAACTTGGGCCAAATGTTCAGAGATATAGGGAAAGAAGGTTCATCAGGAATCTCAGACTCCGTAAGAGGGGTTGAAGATGGTAACTCTCGTAACTCATCCTGATAAAGCAATTCACAACTAAACAGTCAACAGAGCCGAGAGTCTTTTGGGTTTTTAAAAAACTCGACCAATCAGAATCGTGTATTTAGTATTACCCGGTTGAGACTTGTTAAGCACAAACATCCTGTTGATAATTTCTAATAACGACTTCCTGTTTACTGATAAACCATTTCCTGTTGTTAAAACCCAAAAATCCTGTTGATAATTAAAATACTAATAACAGCTTCCCGTTTACTGATAAGCCATTTCCTGTTGTTGCCGACAACATCCCGAAGTTGTTTTTGTCTAAACCACATCCTTGAGATATTAATCCAACTGTTTTGAGAATTATCGAAACCAAGCCTTTTTACATACATTTTATTTCTTTGTAATACTCGTTCAATTAAAAATACATCAGGCTGTTTATTTTTCGGGAACCGTCTTCGTAAACCCGCCACTAATAGGATGATTGGAGATCCTCTACAATAAGTCGTTGGAGGTTAAAACCCTTTTGGCTATTTTAAACAATTCAGTTGTCCAATTGGGCAATATCCTTTAGTAAATACATGTTTAGTTTTTACTGATGCGAACAATATCGCCAACCTTGAATTTCGTTTCCCAACAACTTTAATATGACTGTATTTGTTTTTTAAAATAGTTTTCCCATTATGTTTATTCACATCCTTAGCTTATGCCAATAGTGATGTTTTGTATTATAAGTATTTGTAACTTTTTCTAACAAGTCTAACCACTGATTACCATTATAAAAAAAAATTTTTTGAAAAGCTTTTCCTTAATTGTTCGAATAACTCTTCTGCAATTGAAGCTTTAAAACGCTAAAAGTACTATAATGATGTATTCCATGTTTCTTCATAAGTCCTTGAAAACTCTTTTATAGTATTTTTACCATTATCATCACCATTTTTTTTGAATTTACCAGACTCTTTAAATTTTTTGTCATAGCCTTTGTAATTTCCTGGGGTTTTTGGGCTTAAAGGGGGGGAGAAATTTGAAAAACAATCAATCACCCCCCCAGTATGTATTATGCTTTTGTTTTCACTAGCATATAGATCGAGCTGCGCAAGATGGGGAAGAAATGTATCATCCAAGCCATATTGTATAAATCTGCGACGTTTAAACTTCTTTTTATTTATTTTTAAATTTATTTTATATATTAAAATATTTTTTTAATAATAATTAAATATATATATATATACTTAATGTCCGGTATTGAAAACTTTAAAAAAACAAGTCCCTCGAATATCTTTTTTTTGTTTCGTCAACTGTTGTTTTATAGTGGTAATATCACTTCTAATCTGACTTAAAGACGTTTGATTTCAGCGTCTTTTTTTTGTAGTGTTTAATTGGCAATGTGTTTTAATTCAAAAATGAGTATTATTTTTAAGAGTTTTTTACGACGTCAACGACTTTGTAAATCAGCAGTAGTATTTTTAATATCATTTCTTTTCTGACTTAAAGACGTTTCGATTTCAGCGTTTTTTCTTTTAGAGCTTAATTGGCGATGTGTTTGAATCTCAAACGAGAGATTTTTTAAAAGTTTCTTGACAGCAACGACTTTTTGTAAATCAGCAGTAGTATATTTAAGGAGATTGAGAGATGTGAAATAGTAGCGGACATCGCCCCTTGCCTGGTACCCTTCTCCTATAGAAATATTTACTCATATCATAACCACCTTTATCGGTTATGGGAAAAGCGCTAGACGCTTGAACTAATCTCGAACGGGCGTAGCGGCGGCGGAGAAGGAGGAAGAACAACCAAACTTATTCATGGT
>JAHBCN010008214.1:0-44313 GCA_019359885.1 Listronotus oregonensis
TGGGAAGGTTTATTAAAACTCGCCGTTTCTGGGGAAAAGTGATGACGTCTGAAGAGAAAGGCTATCCATGGCTGGGTTTATCTTTTAATTTTCATTCCCTTACCTGTCCCTTCGTGGCCTGGTACCCAGGCTACCGTAAGTTTGTTTCCCAAGCCGACTTTATCCAGAGCCGTATACAGCCCCCCACTAGTTTGGAATTAATTTTTGGAGAACTGATGGCCTTCAGGGCCGCTTGGCTGTCTGATAAATGACGATTTTTTTTTCCTTTACCCCCTTTTTTTCTTTAATCAGCACGCACAATGCATTATTGCGGATTTCCGTTTGGGAAAACCGTGGCGTGCTGCCCAAAGGGTTATCTTTTTTTAGGCTTGTCTCCATAGATGCCACTCCTACCCCCTTGTTGGTCTTGGGATCTGTATACCAGATATGATCGGCTTTGATTGGGGGGCCTTCTCTCCAGTCCTCCCTATCTGGTATGACAACCCAAAGTGTCTGTTAAAGGTGAAACGGGGGGTTGACCTGCCCGAGGGCATCTCAAACAATGAGCTGACCTTTTGGTCCCCATCTTTTTCCCCTTTCAAGATCTAGCCTTTAACTTTGAAGTTGTCTGGGGTTTGCTCGGTCTGCGTGACCCTTGCCCCCAGGCAACCCAGTTTACCTAAGTAATAACTTAATTTTTTTTAAAAGAGCTAATAACAATTAATAAAGAAGCCATAACAAAAAGAATACCTTTTTTTTACCATATTGTGACATTATTTGCAAAAAAGTTTAGATCCGTAGGGAAAAAGTTATTATGCAAAAAATTTTTTTTAATATGCAGTTCGGGGTAAAAAACGGCCTTTTTCGTCCATCATATTTGTGTAAATTCAATTTTTAAATTAAGGCCATTTTATTATTTTTATAATAAGTTAAAGTATCTTTATTTACATCTACAATGAATTGAAAACAAAAAAAACAAATATTGTTGATTCAATCTTAATAGTTCTTTCAGATACACTGGGAATTTCAAATTATCACAAACCTTCCAAAATCAATTCCATTTCTAAATAACAAAAAAAATTTTTTTAATTTTTAAAAAATTTAAATTTTAAAAAAAATTTGGGTAAAATATTATTTAAAAAATTTTTAATTTTTAAAAGAAATGAAATATATTGGAATTAAAAAAAAAAAAAACCTTTTTAAAATCCCCCGTCCTACCTGCATTTCTACAGTAGATCCCCAAAAATAATCAATCGCGCCAAAATATGTTAACATTTTTCTGTAATTGATAATTTTAATTCCAATAACATAATAAAATTGATACTGAAAATATGAAAATTTTTTTTACATCAAACCTGACAGTTTGTTCGAATTATTTCATGTATTTAGATATTACCAATTGGTTTTTCCCAACTATTAAAAGATTCGAATCATTGAAATATTTGAAAAATTTAAAAATTTTCGAATATTCAATTTAAATTTGAATAGAATAAAGATTTAATTCCTAATTTTGAATTTTCGCACACCCCAAAAAAAAAGACGGTCTAAAAGGGAAAAAAATTCAAAAACATGGAATTTAAAGGTTTTTTAGGTACTTATTTTTTGTATTTTTACCAATTCTTTAGGTTGAATAAAAATGTTCAATTTATTATAAATATAATAAAATACCAAATTGAAATTTTCACTATGACGGGAAAAAAAAAGGCCATCTTTCCCCAACCCCTTTAATAGGATTCAAAAGAAAAATTTTGTTGTTTTAAATATTATGTCAATAATTTGTGTGCATTTATAAGCAGTAACTGAGAAATTTTATCATTGCGCATTTCTCTGTGTCAATTTAAGCCTTTTTTTGTCTTGTCAATCAAGGTTAGTTTTTTTTTGGTTAAAATTTTATTTTTTATTATCATTAAAAAAACTTAAAAAGCATACGAACGCTCGAAAAAATGAAATTAAATTGATTAAATTATATTGAGGGTTTTAAAAAAAACAGAGGACTGTCCCTAAAATTGGTAAAAAATCAACATTTTTTTTTTGGGGTTTTTTTAAATTTAAAAAAATAAATTCCTCTAATTTTGTCAGAAAAAAATACATTAGATTGTAGTAGAAAGTTTTTTTTTTTAATGGTGGATAAACACTTTTTTTCCATGGGACTGATTTTAACAGAGGAACTTTTTTTTTAGCATCATAAAAACGTATTTTATGTAATAAACTTTATTTTACGGGATATTGTATGATGGAGAGCGGTTAATTAGGCGATTTTTTTTTTAAGTCGAGTAAAATTATAAAATGAACTATATTTTTCATATTATATTGGCCTGAGATAGTGAGTTGCCCAGTTTACGAGATCTATCCATTATTAAATGGTTAGAGATGTACACGCAAACAAAATATTTGAGTGATAATAAAGATTACCTAAAATTATATTTAGTCCTAAATATTTGAAATAAATTTTTAAGTTTTTATTTTTGCAACAATCCAATATTAATTTATCTTTTTCAGGTAATTGATTACCTTTATCAAGAATGTATTATAAACTAAATACATTATTTTACATCTAAGTAAATTTTTCGATCTGTTACAATATTTTTTGGGGATTTTTATCTTTTAAAAACATAGTTTTATAAGCATTAATAAATTTATAGCCTTTATTAAAATCTAATCAAATAAAATAGATTGTTACCCATCAGATAAAGTCAAAAAGATCTTCAGTAATTCAGTTCTCTTATAAAAAGGTTTTTTAAAATTTTTTTATAGGTGATATGCAAGTTCTTAAAGGTCATTCAAGTCTGTGCATGTTAGTGCACATATATCTATACCTGGGGCCTGAACCAAAGCGGTCCTTCTTGATATCCAAGTATTTTAGGATTTAGTTTTAGGTGTCATTCCCTGGGCTTTTCCAAGAGTCTACTATGTTTTTGTAAAACATTGTTGAAAACATAGTCCATTTTTTTTGTTATAACCAAATCTAAAACTAGAACAAGTTTTAGGGTTTTTCTAGCCAAGGAAGTTTAAAGATGTAGAAGCCCAATACTGTAGAACAAAATTGTCCAGGCGTGCAGGGCAGCGGGAAAAAGGGGGGGGGCCCCGCGGAGTTTGCGCAATCAATAGTAGGTCAGAGCCGGACTTCCATAATTTTTGTTACTATCATAAAGTTTTCCTCATCAAATGTCAAATTCAAGCATTACTGATAACAAACATTCATGGATAGAATACAGGGTTAAAAATGTTTAGTAACCTTTGGTACCCAGGTATCCATTGTAACGGTATCCGTTAAATATTATGTCTACAGTATGTCGAGCTTAAAATGTTGATAATGTTAGTTTAAGAAACCAAAAATCTAATTTTCTTTTTAAACAAATACAGAAAAAGCAAAAGGAACTTTAGCATAAAATTGTACTTTCTTTCATTCAATTAGAGGGACCTGTATATATTAATATTTGCCTGGTCTGCCCAGTAATTGATAATCTTGATCCTTTAAAAGAATGTACTAAATTATTAAATGAAATAAGTACCTAAATGTAAACCTTATTTCTTTTTAATAATCCACAGAAATACACAAACATTGTGGAAATCATCTAAAAGATAATTAAGATTGCCTTACTTTTCTCACTGCTATTTTCTATAAAATTTTCATTATTTTATTATTCATAATTGATATATTATTATTTTTTCGGTTACCTAACGTTACGTCTCATAAGAAGCACCTAATTTAAATATAAGAGATACTTACCTAAAGTAAAAAATGCCTGGTATGTTACCCTTGGATTTGCAAGACAAAACCATTCAATCTCTAATCATTTTGTTACGATATTATAAGTAACAAACAATAAACACAAAATTATAGTCACAATTTAATAAACACTAATCACTAAAATAAGAAGGTTTTTATCAATCCAAAAAACTTCTGCAACCACAAAATATAGGTACTCACACAAAACAAAACGATCGGCGCAAAGGGCTTACAAGCCACAACGAAAATGACGAATGATGAGACGACGACGGTTAACTGATACAGCGCGGATATGGTTTCATACGCGCCGCGCACCACTGCACCAAAAACCTTAGACAACCTAAGACCATTACGGCTCTCATAAAGTATAATGTGTTGCCTAACTACACACTGATTTATCAGTGTGTAAATGAGAACATATTAAATTATTTTGTGGAATTTTGTTGTGCGCAGAATCGGCGGGGCCAACTCTGACAGTTATTTTTATACTGGGCTGGACATTTTTTGATCGAATGGGCCATAGCATTGGGCTTCCATACACCTTTAAAAGTCCTTGGTTCTAGCCGAACGCCATTATTGTTCTTATAAAATTCTTGGAATTTCTCAAAAAGAAAAGTTACTTTCATATTTGTATATAGGTATGTGTTTAGAATAAGAATTATATTTTATTTTTATTTAAATAGTAATTAAGTATTTTTGTATAAGCGGCAACGCTGTAACGTGACGCTTGCCTCTTCAATTCGACACGCCGTACTGTACACATGTTTTTCCCCTTACATCTGTATATATCAAGTTTAATGTAGAATAAAGTTATAAAAAATTGAATATGGTCAATCATCATTGATTAGCCCGAAGTTATACATAATTTATTGGTCCTTTTCGAGCGGATAAGCGAAATACGAAGGTAAAATCGTCCTTAAAAATAAGTGAGGTTAAACGCGACATTCAGTGCTGTGAATCGGGAGCGCGGCCGGTGTCGAGCAGAGGTTTTTACCACCATTGGTAAGTGGCATTTTTGTTTGGTGTATTTTTTATCTTGAGTAGCAATGTCGGAAGAGCAAATTAAAGGTTTAAAGGCAAAAAGGGGGATGATAAAGGGTAAATTGACAAGAATTAAGAACTATTTTGATGCAATAAGTGGGGAAGAGGTCTCTAAAAAATTGGTTTCCGAGTTAGAGGTTAGACAGGAAAAGCTTTTACCGCTATATGATGAATTTTATGATGTTCAGGGACAAATTGAAGCTTTAGAAAGCGGCGGTAGTGATGATGAAATAACAAATTTTGAGGAAACCTATTTTAATCTTGTCAGTTCTATTCAACTATTTTGTGAAAGTTATAAACAGCAGGATGGTTTAGACGGTACTGCAAGCCAAAGCTCAAGTCAGGGTGGAAGTTTATTAAATCAGGGACTTAACAATGTTCAGGCACATAATGATCAGGTTAAATTACCGCCTATTAAGTTACCCGTTTTCAATGGTCAGTATGACTCTTGGTTGGAGTTCAAGGATTGTTTTCTCGCATTAGTGCACAATAATAATTCGCTTTCAGATATTCAAAGGTTTTATTATTTGCGAGCATCTTTGGAAAGGGATGCGCAACAAGTAATAAAATCAATCGAGGTGTCATCTGTTAATTATAAGATAGCTTGGCAAATGTTAATAGAGCGCTACGAGAACAAAAAATTAATTATTCACAACCATTTAAAGGCCATTTTGGAACACCCTAGTATTACCCACGAATCATATTTTAATTTAAGAAACTTATTTGATAATGTTACCAAACACTTACGATCATTGAGTAGTTTAGGCTTGGACACAAGTTCTTGGGATTCTATAATTATTTTTATAATGAGTTCTAAATTTGACTCCACCACAAGAAGGGAGTGGGAATGTTTTAAACATGAAAATGAGTTGCCTAGTATGAAGGATATGAATAGTTTTTTACGTGAAAAATGCGAAATGTTAGAAAAACTTCAAATAAGTTCAGACAATATGAATAGTAAGGTAAGACTTCGAAATAATAATGTAAATAGTCGTAGTTTTGCATCTTTTGAAAGTTCAACTTTAAAATGCTATTTTTGCAAAAAAGAACATCCAATTTATAGATGTGATGCATTTTTAAAATTAAATGTTAACGACCGAATCGTGACAGCAAAAAGGCTTAATTTATGTTTAAATTGTTTAAGGGATTCTCATCCCACATGGAAATGCAAATTACAAAAATGTATAAAATGTCACAAATTACATAATTCGTTATTACATCTAAATAATTCTAATTTAAATAAAACTCTCTGTACCACTGGTGAAAATATTCCTCGAGAAACCAACACGTCAGCAGCAGAGACACAGAACCTTGAAATATCTGTGCGCGCAGGTGACGATGAAATTCAAAATAGCACCGCGTGTCATTCTTCGGCGGAGAACGATTACGCTGTTGCCAGCTCGAGTAAGTTTTCAGACGTTTTACTGTCTACGGTTTTAATACGTGTGGTAAATGGGAATAAATCGGTTGTTTGTCGCGGATTATTAGATAGCGGTTCCCAAAGTTCTTTTATTACGGAGAGAGTTTGTAAAATGTTAGGCTTAGAGTATAAAAACATACAACATGTGGTTAAGGGTGTAGGAAATGCTTTGGCTAAGATTAATAAAGAAGTTAAGGTTACATTAAACTCTTGCCAAAGTGATTTTACCGTTAAAACAAATTGTTTAGTTATTCCCGCTATTACAGGGAAATTACCACTCAGTTCGTTTAATAAAGATAATTTAAAATTACCTGCTAACTTAAGATTGGCTGATCCAGATTTTAATATTTCTAATGATATAGATTTGTTGCTTGGATCGAGTATATTTTGGTCAGTGTTATTACCCGAAAACAAGAAATTAGGTTCCAACATGCCAGTACTTCAAAATACGAAGTTTGGTTGGGTAATAGCCGGGAGTTTGTATTTGAATTCTTTGGGTAATAGTAATTCGTGTACATTTTTAAATGTTAGTACTTACGACGACAAAATAAATAAAGAAGTTGTGAAATTTTGGGAAGTTGAGGAAATAGGTCCAAATAAGAAAATATTCTCAACTGAAGAAATGTTTTGTGAAAACTATTTTAGGGATACGGTTAAAAAAGATGAATCATCGGGCAGGTACATAGTCAAAATTCCTTTTAAGGAAACTATAAATGAATTAGGTGATTCTAAAACTATGGCGTTACAAAGATTTGACTTATTAGAAAAACGGTTAATGAAAAACGAAGAATTAAAAAAATTATATATTGACTTTATGAAAGAGTACATTGACTTAGGACATATGTCAGAGACAGATTTTAATAATGATAGCGGGTATTTTTTGCCACATCACGCTGTTGTAAAACAGTCTAGCTTAACAACTAAATGCCGTGTAGTTTTTGACGGTTCGGCAAAATCAAGTTCAGGTCTTTCTATAAATGATGTACAGTACATTGGTCCTTCTCTTCAACAGGACATATTTTTAATTCTAATGAGGTTTCGGTTACATAAATTTGTTTTAAGTAGTGACATATCAAAAATGTATCGCCAAGTTTTAATAAACAAAAATGAACGTCAGTACCAGAAAATTATTTGGCGTGAAAAACCAAATGATAAATTAAAATGTTTTGAATTAAATACGATTACGTATGGTACTGCGTCGGCGCCGTATCTCGCGGTTAAAAGTTTATTACAAGTCGCTGAAGATAATGAGAATGATTATCCATTGGCTTCTAAGATAATTAAACGCGATTTCTATATGGACGACTTATTGACGTCATCAGATTCTCAAGATGAAATTATTAAAATCCAAGCGGATCTTTCAAAAATTTTGGCTAATGCAGGTTTCGAATTACGAAAGTGGCTTTGCAACGACGCGAGTATTATGGAAAATTTTAAAGTAAATAATGACTTAGATGTGGCTATTCTTCCTATAGGAGAACAAAACAAAACTCTGGGAATATACTGGGATCCGAAACATGACTTTATAAGGTATAAGATTAATATCGATTATAATATTCAGCCCGTACAGTGGAATAAGCGTAGTATTCTTTCGATAATTTGTCAGATATACGACCCATTAGGTTTACTTGGTCCCATTGTAATAAATGCGAAGTTAATTATGCAAGATCTGTGGAAAAGAAAAATTGATTGGGATCAAGAATTACCGGAAGATTTTAGTGAGGGTTGGATATGTTTTTATAGGGACTTAAATTCATTAAATGATTTAAAAATACCACGTCATGCCAGTATTTCTGACTATATAGAAATTGAATTACACGGTTTCAGTGATGCGTCTACAAAGGCTTACGGTTGCTGTATTTATATAAGATGTTTGATATCATCAGGCAACTATCTAACAAACTTGCTTTGCGCAAAATCACGAGTTGCGCCATTAAAACTTGTAAGCCTTCCTAGATTAGAGCTTTGCGCAACAGTTTTACTTGCCAATTTATTAAAGAAGGTTACCGATTATTTAGACATATCACTAAATGCTATATATTGTTGGACGGACTCCACAATTTGTTTATGTTGGATTAGAGAAGAACCGTGTAAATGGAAGCAATTTGTTGCAAATCGCGTGCAAGAAATACAAAATTTAACAAGTATTAGTTCTTGGAACCATGTTCGATCAGAACATAATCCTGCAGATTTACTGTCGCGAGGGGTTTCAGCCGTGAATCTTAAAAATAATAATTTATGGTGGTATGGGCCAGAATGGCTTCTACAGCATAAAAATGAATGGGACATTTTAAGTTTTGAACGGTGTCAAAATGTACCGGAAGCAAAAATTATCGCGTGTGTTGCTGTAAATAATATAACCTTAATAAATGACTTGTTAGAACGTTTTTCGTCTCTTAATAAATTTCTTAAAATATTAGGTTACATTTTAAGATTCATACATAATTGTAAGATTCAATTGTCAAAAAGAAGAAAGGGGTTACTTAAACCAGATGAGATTGAAGCGGCTCTAACATTAGCAATAAAATTGGTCCAAAAAGAATGTTTTTCACAAGAATATAAAAATCTTGTTGATAATAAACCTATACCGAATAAGAGTAGGATTATTTCATTAAACCCTTTCATACATGAAGGTTTACTAAAGGTTGGTGGACGCTTAAAAAATAGTAACATTCCTTTTAATAGTAAACACCAGATTATATTACCAAATAACCATAATTTAACAAAGAAAATTTTACTGAATGAACATAAACGTTTACTTCATTGCGGTACTCAACAATTAATTTTTTCGATTAGACAAAAGTATTGGCCTATTTTGGCTAGAAATTGTTGTAAGTTTGTTATAAACAAATGTGTACAATGTTTCAGAGCTAAGCCAAAAGTCTTAAATTATTTAATGGGTGACTTACCTTCCAATCGGGTCAATATTTGTTCTGTTTTTCAAAATGTGGGTACTGACTATGGTGGTCCTTTCCTTATTAAAGATCGCAAAACGAGAGGCGCTAAGTTAACCAAGGCCTATATTTGCCTTTTTATTTGTATGTGCACTAAGGCGGTCCACCTTGAATTGGTGTCCGAACTTACGACCGATGCTTTTCTGGCTAGTCTTAAAAGATTTATTAGTAGAAGGGGTAGACCTTCAAATATTTTCTCGGACAATGGCTCTAACTATGTGGGCTCTAATAAAGAAATAAATGCTGTTTATGAGTTTCTTAAAAATAGTTCTGAAGCTATATCTCAAGGTCTTCTAATGGATAAAATCCAATGGCATTTTATTCCAGCAAATTCTCCCACGTTTGGAGGCTTATGGGAAGCTGGAATAAAAAGCATAAAATATCACTTAAAGAGGGTGACGGGTTTAAGGTCTTTTACATTTGAAGAATTTAATACATTGCTTCTCCAGGTGGAAGGTATACTAAATTCTAGGCCACTCTGTCCGATGTCTGGCGACCCTGATGATAACACAGCCTTGACGCCAGCCCACTTTTTAATCGGACGTACTTTAACAATGCTGCCAGAATTAAATCTCGCTCATGTATCTGAAAACCGTCTGGATAAATGGCAGTCTATACAGTTAATGGTTCAGCAACTATGGTCCAGATGGCAACTGGAATATCTAAATGAATTGCAAATGCGGCAGAAATGGCGGACTAACGCTCACCAGATGCTGAAGATTGGATCTCTAGTCTTGGTCAAAGACGATAAGGCACCTCCGCTACAATGGCCCCTTGGTAGAGTTACAGCACTACATCCAGGACTAGATGGTGTAACCCGAGTAGTGACACTTAAAGTGCGTGGTACTGAAGTGAAAAGAGCTTTAAATCGGGTGTGCATTTTGCCCATAGATTCTTAAAAAAAAATCCGTTTAAAATTGAGGATTAAAAAAAGTTTTTTTTGCGTTAGTTGTTAGGTTTAACTTAATGTTGTTAGGTTAAAATTTAAAGTTTAAGTAAAAGTTTAGTCATTAAAATATTACGAGCTAAAATTAGAAACTTTGGTTAAAGCTCTGAATCTGATGGTTCATAACCACAACTAACCACAACTCACTGGAGAAGGCTTACGTATTTTTTTTTTTTCGTTTTCTCTCCTTTTTAAGTCGCGCCACCTCCTTCGATAGCTTTTTTAACTGACTCGTTACCACAGATTCTCGTCATATGAAGTAGAATCCGATACATCTTCATCCGAGAAGACCCGTTTTCGAGACTTTTGCGCCCGTTTACTCATTCTGACATGTGATATACGAAACCGACCGGAGCGACGTGGTTCCACCCGCACGCAAAAGAATAATGAAGTATCCAGGGTTGCGCACGGGAATGGTACAGCGGCGAGAGGTGTTTTTGTCTGACTTTAGAATGCGTGGCTCCACCTGGCGGCGAAAGAGTGAACTACATAGTGATCTTGAAGGAAGAGGCGGGAAATATAATTACGAATTAAAACGAAAACAAAACTTCCGCCGCACCACCAATAACAGCAAAACAAATTTAAAACGTACAAGGATACGTATGCGAACCAAGGAAGTTTAAAGGTGTATGGAAGCCCAAAGCTATGGCTCATTCGATCAAAAAATGTCCAGCCCATTATGAAAATAACTGTCAGAGTTGGCCCCGCCGATTCTGCGCAATAACAAAATTCCACGAAATAATTTAATGTGTTGCCTACTTACACGCTGATAAATCAGTGTGAAGTTAGCCAACACATTATAATTTTATGAGAGCCGGAGTACCGTTTTTTGGATTGATAAAAACCTTCTTATTTTAGTGATTAGTGTTTATTAAATTGTGACTTTAATTTTGTATTTATTGTTTGTTACTTATAATATCGTAACAAAATGACTAGAGGTTGTATGGTTTTGTCTTGCAAATCCAAGGGTAACATACCCGTCTTTTTAACTTTAGGTAAGTATTTTTTATATTTAAATTAGGTGCTTCTAATAAGACGTAACGTTAGGTAACCGAATAAATAATAATATATCAATTATGAATAATAGAAAATGAAAAATTCATAGGAAATATTAGTGAGAAAAGTAAGGCAATCTTAACTATCTTTTAGATGATTTCCACAATGTTTATGTATTTCTGTGGGTTATTAAAAAGAAATAAGGTTTACATTTAGGTACTTTTATTTCATTTAATAATTTGATACACTCTTTTAAAGGATCAAAATTATTGATTACTGGGCAGACCAGGCAAATTTTAATATATACAGGTCCCTCTAATTGAATAAAAGGAAGTACAATTTTGGTACGGTTTTTTGGGGCGCTGATAACAAATCTAAAAAAAAATTCGGCAATGTTTCGTTTTCGAGATATTCATCATCAAAATTGAAAATCAAACTAACCTTATTTACAATATTCCTCCTTCTTTTTGCACAAAATTCTTGATTTTTACACTAAATTGGCACACAATATTTCACAAACACCTTTTAAAATTTTTTTTAATGTTTATTTTACACCTTTTTACACTTTTATTTTTTAAGCAAATATGACTGCTGCCTTTGAACTTAAAAGTTCGCAATTTAATGGAAAAAAGATGTAAAATAAATAAAAATACAAGGTTTTAAAAGGTGTTTATAAAATATCGTGTGCCACTTTATTGTAAAAATCAAGAATTGTGTACAAAAAGAAGGGAGAATATAGTGAAAATGAGGTTAGTTTAATTTTCAACTTTGATGATGAAGATCTCGGAAACGAAACGTTGCCGAAAAGATATTTTTTCAGATTTGTAATCAGCTCCCCAAAAAACCCCTGTATACCAAATTTGATCAAAATCGGAGAGGAGGCAACTTTCGAGACAATACCATTTGTTTAAAAATAAATTAGATTTTTGGTTTCTTAATCTTGCATTATCAACTTTTTAAGCTCGACATACTGTACACACATAATATTTAACGGATACTGTTATAATGGATACTCAGGTACCAAAGGTTACTAAACATTTTTAACCACTGTTATTCTGTCTCATGATTATTTGTTATTAGTGAAAAGTATATGCCTAAAAAGCAGTTATAAAAATTTTCATTTTTTAATGTACAACCAGAATCTTAGATTAAACTCATTTACACTATCTTGTCCTTCTTTTAGCACAAAATTGGTGATAAGTACATAATACTATCATACAATGTTTGAAATGTATTTTAAAAAATCGTGTTTTTATTTATTTACAAAGATTTTTGGTAAAAATACAAATCTTCCAAAAATATCGACCATTTAAATAGAAGGCAGTAAAGTGGCGCCATCTATTCTTTCCATATTATATCTCTAATCTAATATATATCTCTAATCTAATATTACACAATAATTTTAAATATTCTATAGTAGTATCCTTTAATAACCAACAATTTTGTGCAAAAAATAAAAAAAAGCAGTGAATGTTGGAATTTGACATTTGATGATGTCAATTTTATAGATAGTGACAAAGAATTATGGAAATCCGGAACTGACCTACTATTCATTGCGCAAATTCCGCGGGGCCAACCCCCCTATTCCCGCTGCCCTGCACGCCTGGACAATTTTGTTCTACAGTATTGGGCTTCCATACACCTTTAAACTTCCTTGATGCGAACACAACATCAACCCAATAATAGTCGACTGAAATTAAAAGCCGAAACAAAATAATTCGTTTTTCATCTTCCGACATCTGATTTATCCGGAATAATTCGTTATTTCGGGTAAGTCTACGGTTGGCGGTCGGCGCAATATATCGAATAACGACTGACGTTGATCGGTCAATGTTTCATATGTCGAATGATATTCCGAATATGAAGATCTTCCGGAATACGAATATTTGAATATTAAAATCATCCGAATATGCCCATCGCTAAAATAAATACAATTCTATTAGAGCATTATCGTAAGCACCGCTGCCGAAATTAATTGAAGCAAAAATAGCTACCTAATCAGTCTTGAGGGTGTGGAATCTCTAATGATTCCTTATATTTTACTAGATCTTTATGACTCCAAGGAAGCGTGTACTCAGAACCGGGTATAACGTAGCGTTTATCGTCCGCGTAAGATAGCGCTACCTTATTTTTAAGTTTGACATACCTATCATGTAAATGCGAGCGGAAAGTCGACATTTCCCGGTGTATTTGTGTTCTCTCTACGTTAACCGCTATCTTATTATCTTCAAGACTTAGCTCTTTCTTGGTGACGTGGTGCGATGGCCCTTTTTTATCGTCCAATTCTAAAAAAATTATCCACGTATGAATGCGGGAAGATACCCTTTTGCCGAATTAGCTGAAATTTATTTTCATTATTAACATGGGACGTAAAGATATAATCGTTTTGTGACGAAAGAACAACGTATGCAATATGCACGCAGCAGATACTAAAGTCTAGACCTAGACACTTTTAGAATGAAGGAAGCAGACAAAGTGGGACGTCTTGCTGCCCACATCTAGGAAGTTGCCTTGTGTAGATGCATCAACCAGAAGCCTTTGTTATAGGCTGTAAAAATAGGAATTTAGATTTAAAACAAATCTTAGTTGCAGCAGTTAAATACATAACGAATTTCGTAGGCAACAGAACGGTTCACATCAGTAGCTGGCTTAGTCCTTTTTCTCTTCAGGGTCCTAGTGTCCCCACAGGGTCCATCCTTATATAAATAATAGGTACTCTAGGGAGCTTTGGGGTAAGGAAAGACCATCGACGTTTCTTTAAACTTTGTTATTATTTTACAATTAGTAGAAAATATAAATATATTTCCAGTACTTATTTAGGACTATTTTACTTACGACAGAGAGAAAGTGAGAGAGAGAGAAAGAGAGAGAGAGAGATATGGAACAATAATGCTGTTCAGGTTTAATTTTAAGTGGCGCTATTCGTCGGCAATGTCATGAAACCTATGATGCCAATTTATGGCGAATGCGCTAGATATATACAGTAGTACAGTACCTATTTATTATGTATGTACATATTTTATTTTATTTATATTTTTACTAAGACCCAAAACTTATTAAAAGATATTTGCAATGTAAGTTTAATTCAGTTTTGGACAAAAATATATACAGTGAGGCCAGGCAAATTTCTCTCTTAAAGTAAGATAACTATACAGGGTGTAGTGAAACATAATAATGTAGCACTGCAAAAAAAGATTTAAAGCCGAATCATGCTTTTTTTATATATTTAGCTTTTAACCCTGTATTTTTTGTGGTCCATCCTAAAAGCGATGTAGAGGCACATTTTTTAAAAAGTCTATATAATAAATAATTTGCTTTAAGCTGTAGATGCCTTCAAAATTGGTTTTGCTTTAGGCATAAAGCAATAATTAAATTGCCTGATAATTAAATAATAATAAAAAAATCAATATGCTGCAAACATTATGGCCCATACTGTATGTGTATACCGAATATGTTTTGACGAATTTTCTTTAGAACTCTGTGGGGAAAGATATTTAATAAATATTTTGGTTTATATGTTTTCCAGTAAGTATGTTCCCCATATAAAATAAAATTATTGTGGCAGTGGTACTGATAGTAGAGAAAAAAGCGCTCATAAACAAATTTATATTATTTAAACTAATTGCTTGCAGTGAATTTTTTTTCGGAATATTCAACCATCATAAATGGCGACTCTAACAAACATGTTTTTTATTCATTATTTAAGGGAGAAGTTATCAAAATTTGCATTTGTTTATTTGAATGTTAATAAAAAATATGATAAATCAAAGTAGCATTTATCCGCAATCCTGGACAAACCGGACAGGATAGGGCAAAATCTTTAAGCCCAATAAGTCTGATATCGTTCGTGCTAAAGACCATAAAGAAGTTGCTGGATAGACACATCAGGCAGAATGCACTTACGAACAGACCTCTACACAAGGACATACATGCATACGCAGCAGGTTAAGTCCATAAAAACAGCGTTACATGAGCTTGTAGAGGAGGTCGAAAATACTCTAAAATACAATGAGGTAATAATGTCTGCTTTCCTGGATATAGAAGGGGCGTTTGACAACACGTCCCTTACATCTATCTTAACCGAATCGACGCAACAACCTGCAGGTGCTTAAAAGCAGATCAGTATATACTTCAATTCTTGAAGATACTCTTGTAGCTCGGGTTAAAGCGAGAATGTCCGCAAGAGGAAGTCCTGTCCCCACTGCTATGGAATCTTGTCATGGACGACCTATTAAATGACCATACAACTAAAAGGGCACCAAACACTGGGATACGCAGACGCTCTCGTCATAATGGCTCAAAGAAAATTTAAGAACACTGTTAGGGATAAAATGCAACAGGCCCTAAGCGTAGTTACCATATGGTTATACACGATGGTGGTAAGACCTATGGTAACATACGCATCACTGGTATGGTGGACAAAGATGCGACAAAGAACTGCTGTTACTTGCCAAGGTACAGAGACTTGCTTGCTTAGCTATAACAGCAGCAATCAAAACAACCCCCGACAGAAGCCATGGAGTGTCTCTTGGACCTTCCACCACTTAACCTCGTGGTGATAGGAGAGTCAATAATGGGCTACTTCTGGCTGCAACAAAAACCAACTGGTGTCTACGCTACGCTACGGACATAACGACATAAAAATTCAGGTTGGTGACAACATCCTGGACGTGAGAACAGATAATTTCCCAATACTCATTTAACAAAAATTTCAAGGCAAAAATTCCAGATTGAACTGAGTGGCAGCAAACCGATTTCCCCGGAACGGTTGAAGACATCATCTAGTATACAGATGGTTCCAGAACCAAAAACAGAACAGGAACGGGCGTGTACGGTAAAATAAGGAATTCACAATTCTCCATTCCACTAGATACGAACAGTTCTGTATTTCAAACGGAAATATATGCTTTAATGCATTATGCAAAAAAAAATAACAGGAGGGCTTATAAAAACAAGCTGATCTGCATAATAACAGACAGGCAGGTGCCACTAGGTGCACTAATAAACCCCAAGGTAACTTCCACTTGACATGGGAATGTCAAAAAGAACTGGATGTCCTGAGAGAACGCAACAGGGTAACTTCTTTTTGGGTACCAGGTCATTCGAAAATAGAAGGCAACGAAAAAGCGGGTGAGCTAGCAAGACAGGGATCCTCCACACCATACTTTAGACCAGAATCTGCCCTTGGATTGACCAAAACCACAGCACGAGGACAAACCAAGGAATGGATCCGAAACAAATACTAGGAAAACTGGGGGAGCTTTAATAGAATAAGATATAAAAAGGCTACAAAAGAGCGAATTAAGAACTACTCAGACACAGTAGGAAAAGACTTCGCATAACAGTAGGGCTGCTAACAGGGTACGATAACCTAAGAGGACACCTACACAGGATAGGCTCATACAATAGGTACCCAAGTTATAGGTGAGGGAGAAGAAACAGCATATCATATCCTGTGCGAATGTGAAGAGTTGAATCACAAAAGACAGGCATTATTTAAGCAACCGAAAATGAGTTTACAGGAATATATTAACTGTAATTGTTTGAAAAAAGGGCGTTGGACACCACTTGTAAATTGTTATAAAAAGCCCACGTTCCACTCGGCTATATGAAACTCATCTCGGGTGAGGTTGTTGAAATGATAGCTTGGTTTGACTTTGAAACTTAATTTTTTTTATGGGCGCCAGAAATCCCAAGGCACTATATAATTTAATGCGACCAATTAGGTAATTAACAAGTTATGAATTTAAGTTTAAAACTATCTTTTTAAAGAGACTTTAAAATGCCTTGAAATTTCGTTTGCTTGCAAAGAAAGGGAGATAGAAAGATATTATGACTTACAAATAATTTATTAAATTTATAATTGTGTTCACAATATTTTAGCTCTTAAAAGTGAATCAATATTTTGATAGAAATTTGATATTATTAGACATTTTTACATATTTGAAACATCTTCAGAATGGCATAATGTGTTATTTGGATGTGTCACCTTTTCTCAACTATGCTTTCCGTGTATGTATGACTAGAGGATACTTCCCAGTGCAAGGCAGCTCTGTCCTGATGATGAAAGTTGTCTTCAGAGGTTAGAAGGATCTGACTGTGGAGACCTTGTGTTGGGATGCAGGGAGCCTATGCCTGGAGTTCCTCGGATTGGCCTTTGTTGATTTGAAAGCTGTTGACTAGGTGTTATATCTCTTAGGTTCTTGACAGCCTGAGAGTTTCTTCCGCCATTGGATTTTTTTTTACATGCAAAAAGGATAAATGTCTAATTTCTAGTATAAAATTAAAATAAAATAAGATATCCCAAGGACACTGGTAATAGTACACCAATCTCCTTGTTTTACAGATATGAAATAAGTTTATATCGGTAATAAAGTTACAAAAAAATTATTAAGCTGAACGACAAATTATTTTATCTTAGTTAAGTAACAAATGTTTAAAAGAAATAATAAAAATTATCGAGAATCTCCCTGTATTCTTCTCCTTATTCCAGGTAGAAGTAACACAAATTCGGAAATAATATTCCAAATTATTTAATTTCTTATAACTAATAAAATTTGATTTATATCGTCAGAGGCAATTTACTAAAAATAGATATGAATTTACATTAATAAAGAAAAGAAAACAACTAATAAAATTTGAGTTATATCGTCAGAGGCAATTTACTAAAAATAAATATGAATTTACATTAATAAAGAAAAGAAAGCAACTAAAAATAATTAAATAGCTGACGATAGATCTCTCCTGCCTAACCCCACTATGATTTATGCTGTCTGATACTTGCTATTCATAAAATTTACACGAGTTGAAGATAAAATAAAGAGAAATTTAGATAAATTCAGTCAGAAGTGGAGAAATGCTCGGTACCGTCACACAAATCAAAATATGGTAAGTTTTCCTCAAACGAGATTTAATTTATTAAAAATAAAAAAAAAATAGACATAAAAATATCAAAAATTTAATAGGAAAATGGAAAACTTACCATACTGTATTTAACTTGTTGATGCACTAGAGCATGTCTCCTCAAAACTGCCTCAAAGTAAACTTTTCATCCAGGACTCGTTGTTTCGTTTATCTGGTCTCTTTTTGGTTAGATTTCTCTAGTTTACTCCTCTCCTAAAATCATAATTCATCGGCAGAAACTGATTTTTAAATAGATGATTCGTGTGATATTCTTTGCAATATTCTCGTGAGTTTATCTTTGACAAAATTGGTAAATTTTCATAAAATTTAGATTAGTTCCCAAAAATATTTATTGTAATAGAAAGATTGAAGTTTGTTTGATCTATTCTAATCATAAAATTGTCAAAAAGTTGCACGATGACTTGGATTAAACGAGAATTTACCCAGAAAGGTTAAGCTGTTAAAACGTGTTTTGAGGTTATTTTCCTTTAAAGGTATTCCAAAAAACATAACATAAACCCTGGAATCACAGTTTGTAATTCATAATAATTTAGAATAATCTAAAATCAAGTAACATTTACATAAAATAAAATAAGTTTTATAAATGAAAATCAAATAGTAATAGCAAAAATCAGACAACTTACCACGTTAAGGAGCAGGATCGAGATGAATCCTTTATTATTTATTAGTACCCAAGTAAGCTATCATATCCCCCACCATATTCTTATATAGCGGCTGGACTTGTATTATATTATTTCCTAAACACTTTCACCGGCGCATGCACCAAAATATTTTATAAATATCCCAATTTATTAATTAAATTATTAGTTAGGATTATAAGAAAAACCTCTAACGAAATATATTTCTTATATTTCGTTACACTCCGGTAACCCACGAAAAAAAATTTTCTTTTTGGAAATATTATTTACAAAAAAAAATTTTTTCTTTTCAGCCTTCCTCTTTTTAAACACAAAAACCCAAAAAAAAAACAAATATTCTACCCAAAATTACTAAAGTGTTTAATTGTCATGCGATAATTAAACAAACACTGTTAATTCCTTATATTGTGAACTTGACTATGCATTTTGTCCCCTTTTTAAAGATACATGCGATAATAATTGTTCCATATTTTAACAATTGTAAAATACAGATAGCGGTAATAAATATTTTACTTGACATAAAATATAGGTAAAGAAATTAAACATTTTACTTATTGTAAAATATTTCTTTATAAGATAAAGATAAATATACATCACTATCTGCCAGATATATTACGTAACCTCTTGTTACATCGTCTTTCATAAATTAGCAGACTGTGTGATGTATTAAGATATTCATTAGTTTCATAACTAATGACAAGAAAAAATGAAATTGTAATCAGTTATCGTGCGTCCGTTAATTAATTAATCCCTCCCTATTTAATCAAAATTTTACATGTAAAAAGTCACAATCAATGGTGGTTCAATCTAGAACTGCTACTGGTTTTGCGCATAACCGTTTTCTGTCAGTTCTGATGCCTTTCTCAGCCTTTAAAAAGAACTAAAAAAAACATCAGTTTTATAGGAATCTTCGCTCACAGCGCTTAGCTCTAGAAGAAGTATTCCATTAATTGTAAAACATTTACCTTGATTGCTAAGGGTTTAAAAGCAATATGGTTTGAAACATATTATGTAAATATAGTTTACACATCAAATTTGGCTTCTGCCTAGTGTTTCAATGATTTGAAACATATTATGTAACTATACTTATACATTAAATTTGGCTATGCCTCGTGTTTCAATCCTTGCTCGTTAAGTTTCTAACCTAAATTTTAAAACTTATTATTATTATTATTATAACCGAATTGTTATATAAGGGACTGCACCATAACTATTTTTACTCTCTCATTATTTTATCGCGTTAAACTTATAGAAAACAAAGCAAGTCAAAGTTCCACAATTTTCTCAGTTTTCCCATGTGCATTCAACATAAAGGAAACAATAAAAATAAGATTAATATGAAATACTAATTAGTTATTATACGGTAATATTAAGATAAAAGTCGATATCGATATGTTTAATGGGGTGAATTTTCCTAATGTCTTTTAAATACTTATTCCTCAATCTCACTTAAGGCATCTTGGAAATCAGAGTTTTCCTCATCTGACATCGCCTCATTGCTTACAAAATTATTTTTGAGGTCACTTATGTGCCAATTTCCAAGATCCTTTCCATTCATATCTTTTAAGTTATATGAAACCTTCGATAATACCTTATTTACAATACAAGGAATGTACTTTGGTGCTAACTTGGCTGTAAAGTCATTTTGAGCATTAGATAAGAGGTAGTTCTTTTTCCAGAGCTTGTCTCCAGCATGATATTGGATGTCTCTTTTTCTTAAATTGTAATATTTTGCATTTTTATGATATGCCTGATGTAATCTTTTTCTTACATCCTTATATAATTCTGGGAGCTCTTGCATATCTTTTACATGATGTAATTTCTCATTAACTATTGGAAAATTTTTTACATTATCGTTAACTTTACCATAGTACAAACCCGATGTAGGTACATTTCTACCAAATGTTAGAAACGCAGGGGTAAATTCCGTGACATCGTGTTTTGCCGTTCTTATAGCTTGCGCCACGTTATGAATGTGATTATCCCATTCTTTATGGTTATCGTGTATGTATGATCTAATGCATCGTACTATGTCACGGTTTACCCGTTCTGTGTGGTTAGATTGTGGATGGTATCTTAAGTTATAAATGGTTTTTTGCACATCATATTTTTTTAGAAAATTCTTAAAATTGTTACTGGTAAATTGAGTGCCATTATCACAAACAAATATTTGTGGTACACCAAATATCAAAAATATTGAATTTTCTAAGAATTTTATAATGGCTGTTGATGTGGCATTAGACATTGGATGTATCCAAACAAATTTTGTAAACCAATCCACAACTACCAACACATAACGGTTACCCTTTTTGGATCTAACATATGGACCAAGTAAATCTGCCGAATACATTTGGCAAGGAAAATTAATTTCTTTATATTCACCCATTAAACCTGGAGTCGCAATATTCGGACTCTTATTTGCTTGACAAATGTCACACCCTTTAACATATCTATAAACATCTTTCCGCATACCAGGCCAGTAGTAAAGAGAAATTATTCGATATAATGTTTTAGTTATACCAAAATGTCCTGCATTTGGTTCGTCATGGCATAATTTGAGTATATCTCTACGGTTCTTAGTAGGAACCACTATTTTCCATTCTATTAGATTACTCTTTATACCATGTCGATTCGAAATATGTTTATAGAGTATATTATTTTCCACTCTAAAAGTTGGAAATAAATTAGGGTTTTTAGATACTTTTTCTATCATAGACAAATACCATTTGTCAGGAACAATAGTAGATATATCTAATACAGAAACGTCAATATTCATAGCCTCACATGCAATAGACCTAGATAACGCATCCGGAACCACATTCAGAGAACCCTTGCGGTGTATTACTTTAAAATCAAATTGGGAGATTTTTAGTGCCCATCTGGCTAATTTGCCAGTAGGGTTTGTAATATTTTGTAGCCACACTAAAGCTGAATGATCAGTGATTACCGTAAATGAATCACCCTCTATGTAGCCTCTAAACTGCTCTATACCAAAAATTAAAGCCAACATCTCCTTTTCCGAGACAGAATATTTTCGTTGTTGTTTATTTAGGGTTTTGCTGGCATATGCCACTGGGTGTTCAAAACCATCATTCTCCTGAAATAATACTGCTCCCATCCCGGTGTCACTGGCGTCTGTTTGGATAAAGAAAGGTTTGCTAAAATCAGGGCTTGCTAATATCGGGGCATTAGTTAACAGCTCCTTTATTTTATTAAAGGCATTGTCTGCCTCAGGTGTCCAAACTATAGGTTGTCCCTTTTTTTTACCTTTTAGTAAATCTGTAATTGGTGAGGCGACAGAAGCAAAGTCCTTAATAAATCTTCTATACCAGCCGACTAGACCGAGCAATCTTTTTATTTCAGTGGTATTTTTAGGCACAGGATATGCCTTTACAGCTGCCACTTTTTCTGGACTTGTTTTAAGACCATCCCTATCGACTACATAACCTAGGTAATTTAAAGAAGAGCGACAAAAATTACATTTTTCGAAATTGATGGTGAGATTAGCTTCTTTTAATTTTTTTAAAACTTTTTTTAAAATTTCTATATGTAATTCAAAGTTTGGTGTGGCTACTATTATGTCATCTAGATAAACAAAACAAAAATTTTCCAATTCCGGGCCCAATATCTGGTCCATTGCCCGTTGCATTGTGGCTGCGCTATTTATTAGGCCAAATGGCATGACTTTGTACTCAAACAACCCTAGACCTGGGACTGCAAAAGCTGTTTTAGGTCTCGAAGAGTTATCTAGTGGAATTTGATGAAATGCTTTGCGTAAATCAATAGAAGTAAGGAATTTAGCGTCTCTAAGTTTGGACAATATAGAATCTATTCTAGGCATAGGATACGAGTCTTTAATCGTAACTTGGTTAAGTTTTCTTGCGTCATAACATATTCTATATTATCCTTTATCTTTTTCAACCAACCATAAAGGACTTCTCCAGGGACTCCTTGATGGTTGTATGATACCTAGTTGTAACATTTCCTCAATTTCCTTTTTTAGATATTGGTTCATTTTTGGTGACAGTGGATATTGTCTTTGACAAACAGGTTTAGCATCGCCTGTTTCGATACTATGTGAAATTACATTAGTTAATCCCAGTCTTTCTGTTGAGTCAATAGTTTTAAATTGATTTATAATATTTTTCAAAGTTAATTCTTGTGTAGTTGATAGGTTTTCTCTACCACAAATAAAGTTGTTATTATCAATCATTGAAACTTCAGTATGATAAGTTAAGTTATTAAAATTTACATTTATTTTGTACATTTTTAAGAAATCAACCCCCAAGATTAATTCTTGATTTATATTTGGTACTACCAATACTTTTATTGTCTTAGAAATATTACATACTGTAATTGGTAAATAGGCATAACCCAAACAATCTTGTTGATTTCCATCAGCAGTAGATACAGAAAGACCTGGATCACATTGTATTTTAATGTTTAAACTTTTTAATAGTTTAAAACCATTGGATCCGATAATACAGCTATTTGAACCACTATCTATTAATGCGAGAATATTTATACTATTTACAGATACAGAAAGGTAAGGTCTATTATCGTTTAATTTTTTAGAAAAAATTGGACTTAGGTAAGAAGTTTTGCGCGAAAGAAATGTTTTTACAAAGTCAAGCCAATTTTGCCATTCACTTCGCGAGGTATTTATTTCTTTCCTTTTTTGTGCATCTGATTTTTGGAAGTTCCCTGATTTCCAGGTTTTATTGGGGTATTTTGTTTGTCTGTGGTATTTTGACTGTTGGTGACGTTCACTTGGTGGTGACCGCCACCAGCTGGTACGTTTTTTGAACATTTGGAACAGTTTCCCTTATATACATTTTTTCTCCCACATCCAAAACAAAATAACCTTTTTGATTCTCTACAATTACTATAATTGTGACCACTTTTATCACAATTCCAGCAAATCAAGGTGCTTCTTAATTCAGACACATTTTTGGAGCATCTTTCTTTTATACTATTTGCGGTATGTATATTACTCCTAGGTAAGTTATTATTATTACAAGATACAGCGCTTAAATCAGGTTCTAATAACCCCTCGGTATTTGTTTTTGGTGGTTTATATCTTTCAGACCAGGATTTGGATTCTTCCAACCGTTTACATAGCTTGTTTAAATCCGAAATAGTTAAGATATCTGTCAAAGCTAATTGATTTACGAAATAAGGCAATAAATTTCTACGGATTTGGTCAACACGTGTTTTTTCATCCGGTATATTAGATAATCTACGAAAAAGACCCTCCATTGTAGAAATATATAAAGTTACTCTTTCATTTTCCCCCATAGTTCTATCTTGTATTTCTCTAAGCAAATCCTGTTCATAGAAATAAGGTAAAAAATCATCTTTTAGTTTTTCAATTAAATCATTCCAAGTATTAAAGCTATGACGGTTGGTGATAAACCAAGTCCAAGCCTGACCCTCAAATAAGTCACCCGCAGACAAAAATAAGTCCTCATTAGATACATTCCTACTAACTTTAAGCTCTTCAACCTTTTCAAGAAAAGAGGCAAGTGATTCATTATTTGAACCCGTAAAAGAAATATTCCACTTATATGGCGGTATAGATGATCTATTAGTTGATGAAATATTATGTAAATTTACTGGTGCATAGGTATTGGTGGGTGTAGAGGTAGGCATTTCTGTGTTTGTGATAACACATATTTTACTGTCCAATTCACCCTCCAATTTCGTGATTTCACGTATTAAATGTTGTTTTTCTGTGATTTGTTCTGGCTCTGTAGCCAATAATCTTTGAACTCTACCATGCAAATGGGTAAGTCTGTCTTCAATCTTTTTTTGTTCGTTTTGTGCACCAGAAAATTTATCAATCACAAGAACTAAATCATTAAAAGTTTCGCGAGCACCCTGAATATCGGAGGCAAAAGGCTTATCGTTAGCAGGTTCTATAAAACTACGGTTAGTAAGTTCCTGTCTTAGACATCCACGAAGTAATTTTCTTTTTTCATCGACACTCAATTGAGTAGCGTTTTCTACTTGTCTTAATTCTAATTCATAGGTAAGCTCATTTGTTTTTAAATTATTAACCTCCATTTCTATGGAGATCAGGTAAGGTATGAGTTAAGAACGGTAAGATACTAGTTAAGAAAGAAAAAAAAACAAATAAGCTCACTTAGCTAGCCCCAAACCTAAAATATGTATCCTCTGAAGATATTCAAATAGTTGGCAATAAATAGATAAGGTAATTTCGATAAAGAAGTATAAAATACAGGCTCTCAATAATTAATATTTCACAAATTTTGTGAAAGGATAAGATAAATTATAAAGTTTTCGATAATTAATATTTAAAAAAACTTGAGTAAATATAAAGCATTTAAGTTAAGTTAAGATATCCACCAATTCCTTTGCAAGCGAATCAAAATCAAAAAAGCTATCAGATCATTTTTTCTTTTTGTACACCACAAAAATCCACGTTGGGCGTCACTGTAATTGTTTGAAAAAAGGGCGTTGGGCACCACTTGTAAATTGTTATAAAAAGCCCACGTTCCACTCGGCTATATGAAACTCATCTCGGGTGAGGTTGTTGAAATGATAGCTTGGTTTGACTTTGAAACTTAATTTTTTTTATGGGCGCCAGAAATCCCAAGGCACTATATAATTTAATGCGACCAATTAGGTAATTAACAAGTTATAAATTTAAGTTTAAAACTATCTTTTAAAGAGACTTTAAAATGCCTTGAAATTTCGTTTGCTTGCAAAGAAAGGGAGATAGAAAGATATTATAACTTACAAATAATTTATTAAAATTATAATTGTGTTCACAATATTTTAGCTCTTAAAAGTGAATCAATATTTTGATTGAAATTTGATATTATTAGACATTTTTACATATTTGAAACATCTTCAGAATGGCATAATGTGTTATTTGGATGTGTCACCTTTTCTCAACTATGCTTTCCGTGTATGTATGACTAGAGGATACTTCCCAGTGCAAGGCAGCTCTGTCCTGATGATGAAAGTTGTCTTCAGAAGGATCTGACTGTGGAGACCTTGTGTTGGGATGCAGGGAGCCTATGCCTGGAGTTCCTCGGATTGGCCTTTGTTGATTTGAAAGCTGTTGACTAGGTGTTATATCTCTTAGGTTCTTGACAGCCTGAGAGTTTCTTCCGCCATTGGATTTTGTGTTACATGCAAAAAGGATAAATGTCTAATTTCTAGTATAAAATTAAAATAAAATAAGATATCCCAAGGACACTGGTAATAGTACACCAATCTCCTTGTTTTACAGATATGAAATAAGTTTATATCGGTAATAAAGTTACAAAAAAATTATTAAGCTGAACGACAAATTATTTTATCTTAGTTAAGTAATAAATGTTTAAAAGAAATAATAAAAATTATCGAGAATCTCCCTGTATTCTTCTCCTTATTCCAGGTAGAAGTAACACAAATTCGGAAATAATATTCCAAATTATTTAATTTCTTATAACTAATAAAATTTGATTTATATCGTCAGAGGCAATTTACTAAAAATAGATATGAATTTACATTAATAAAGAAAAGAAACAACTAATAAAATTTGATTTATATCGTCAGAGGCAATTTACTAAAATAAATATAATTTACATTAATAAAGAAAAGAAACAACTAATAAAATTTGATTTATATCGTCAGAGGCAATTTACTAAAAAATAGAATTTATATGTAATTTACATTAATAAAGAAAAAGAAAACAAATTAAAATAATTAAATAGCTGACGATAGATCTCTCCCTGCCTAACCCCACTATGATTTATGCTGTCTGATATTTGCTATTCATAAAATTTACACGAGTTGAAGATAAAATAAAGAGAAATTTAGATAAATTCAGTCAGAAGTGGAGAAATGCTCGGTACCGTCACACAAATTAAAATATGGTAAGTTTTCCTCAAACGAGATTTAATTTATTAAAAATAAAAAAAATAGACATAAAAATATCAAAAATTTAATAGGAAAATGGAAAACTTACCATACTGTATTTAACTTGTTGATGCACTAGAGCATGTCTCCTCAAAACTGCCTCAAAGTCAACTTTTCATCCAGGACTCGTTGTTTCGTTTATCTGGTCTCTTTTTGGTTAGATTTCTCTAGTTTACTCCTCTCCTAAAATCATAATTCATCGGCAGAAACTGATTTTTAAATAGATGATTCGTGTGATATTCTTTGCAATATTCTCGTGAGTTTATCTTTGACAAAATTGGTAAATTTTCATAAAATTTAGATTAGTTCCCAAAAATATTTATTGTAATAGAAAGATTGAAGTTTGTTTGATCTATTCTAATCATAAAATTGTCAAAAAGTTGCACGATGACTTGGATTAAACGAGAATTTACCCAGAAAGGTTAAGCTGTTAAAACGTGTTTTGAGGTTATTTTCCTTTAAAGGTATTCCAAAAACATAACATAAACCCTGGAATCACAGTTTGTAATTCATAATAATTTAGAATAATCTAAAATCAAGTAACATTTACATAAAATAAAATAAGTTTTATAAATGAAAATCAAATAGTAATAGCAAAAATCAGACAACTTACCACGTTAAGGAGCAGGATCGAGATGAATCCTTTATTATTTATTAGTACCCAAGTAAGCTATCATATCCCCCACCATATTCTTATATAGCGGCTGGACTTGTATTATATTATTTCCTAAACACTTTCACCGGCGCATGCACCAAAATATTTTATAAATATCCCAACTTATTAATTAAATTATTAGTTAGGATTATAAGAAAAACCTCTAACGAAATATATTTCTTATATTTCGTTACACTCCGGTAACCCACGAAAAAAAATTTTCTTTTTGGAAATATTATTTACAAAAAAAAATTTTTTTCTTATTCAGCCTTCCTCTCTTTAAACACAAAAACCCAAAAAAAAAAAACAAATATTCTACCCAAAATTACTAAAGTGTTTAATTGTCATGCGATAATTAAACAAACACTGTTAATTCCTTATATTGTGAACTTGACTATGCATTTTGTCCCCTTTTTAAAATATTTAAACAATTGTAAAATACAGATAGCGGTAATAAATATTTTACTTGACATAAAATATAGGTAAAGAAATTAAACATTTTACTTATTGTAAAATATTTCTTTATAAGATAAAGATAAATATCATCGTCTTTCATAAATTAGCAGACTGTGTGATGTATTACGATATTCATTAGTTTCATAACTAATGACAAGAAAAAATGAAATTGTAATCAGTTATCGTGCGTCCGTTAATTAATTAATCCCTCACTATTTAATCAAAATTTTACATGTAAAAAAGTCACAATCAATGGTGGTTCAATCTAGAACTGCTACTGGTTTTGCGCATAACCGTTTTCTGTCAGTTCTGATGCCTTTCTCAGCCTTTAAAAAGAACTAAAAAAGCATCAGTTTTATAGGAATCTTCGCTCACAGCGCTTAGCTCTAGAAGAAGTATCCCATTAATTGTAAAACATTTACCTTGATTGCTAAGGGTTTAATAGCAATATGGTTTGAAACATATTATGTAACCATAGTTTACACATCAAATTTGGCTTCTGCCTAGTGTTTCAATTATTTGAAACATATTATGTAACTATATTTATACATTAAATTTGGCATATGCCTTGTGTTTCAATCCTTGCTCGTTAAGTTTCTAACCTAAATTTTAAAACTTATTATTATTATTATTATTATAACCGAATTGTTATATAAGGGACTGCACCATAACTATTTTTACTCTCTCATTATTTTATCGCGTTAAACTTATAGAAAACAAAGCAAGTCAAAGTTCCACAATTTTCTCAGTTTTCCCATGTGCATTCAACATAAAAGAAACAATAAAAATAAGATTAATATGAAATACTAATTAGTTATTATACGGTAATATTAAGATAAAAGTCGATATCGATATGTTTAATGGGGTGAATTTTCCTAATGTCTTTTAAATACTTATTCCTCAATCTCACTTAAGGCATCTTGGAAATCAGAGTTTTCCTCATCTGACATCGCCTCATTGCTTACAAAATTATTTTTGAGGTCACTTATGTGCCAATTTCCAAGATCCTTTCCATTCATATCTTTTAAGTTATATGAAACCTTCGATAATACCTTATTTACAATACAAGGAATGTACTTTGGTGCTAACTTGGCTGTAAAGTCATTTTGAGCATTAGATAAGAGGTAGTTCTTTTTCCAGAGCTTGTCTCCAGCATGATATTGGATGTCTCTTTTTCTTAAATTGTAATATTTTGCATTTTTATGATATGCCTGATGTAATCTTTTTCTTACATCCTTATATAATTCTGGGAGCTCTTGCATATCTTTTACATGATGTAATTTCTCATTAACTATTGGAAAATTTTTTACATTATCGTTAACTTTACCATAGTACAAACCCGATGTAGGTACATTTCTACCAAATGTTAGAAACGCAGGGGCAAATTCCGTGACATCGTGTTTTGCCGTTCTTATAGCTTGCGCCACGTTATGAATGTGATTATCCCATTCTTTATGGTTATCGTGTATGTATGATCTAATGCATCGTACTATGTCACGGTTTACCCGTTCTGTGTGGTTAGATTGTGGATGGTATCTTAAGTTATAAATGGTTTTTTGCACATCATATTTTTTTAGAAAATTCTTAAAATTGTTACTGGTAAATTGAGTGCCATTATCACAAACAAATATTTGTGGTACACCAAATATCAAAAATATTGAATTTTCCAAGAATTTTATAATGGCTGTTGATGTGGCATTAGACATTGGATGTATCCAAACAAATTTTGTAAACCAATCCACAACTACCAACACATAACGGTTACCCTTTTTGGATCTAACATATGGACCTAGTAAATCTGCTGAATACATTTGGCAAGGAAAATTAATTTCTTTATATTCACCCATTAAACCTGGAGTCGCAATATTCGGACTCTTATTTGCTTGACAAATGTCACACCCTTTAACATATCTATAAACATCTTTCCGCATACCAGGCCAGTAGTAAAGAGATATTATTCGATATAATGTTTTAGTTATACCAAAATGTCCTGCATTTGGTTCGTCATGGCATAATTTGAGTATATCTCTACGGTTCTTAGTAGGAACCACTATTTTCCATTCTATTAGATTACTCTTTATACCATGTCGATTCGAAATATGTTTATAGAGTATATTATTTTCCACTCTAAAAGTTGGAAATAAATTAGGGTTTTTAGATACTTTTTCCATCATAGACAAATACCATTTGTCAGGAACAATAGTAGATATATCTAATACAGAAACGTCAATATTCATAGCCTCACATGCAATAGACCTAGATAACGCATCCGGAACCACATTCAGAGAACCCTTGCGGTGTATTACTTTAAAATCAAATTGGGAGATTTTTAGTGCCCATCTGGCTAATTTGCCAGTAGGGTTTGTAATATTTTGTAGCCACACTAAAGCTGAATGATCAGTGATTACCGTAAATGAATCACCCTCTATGTAGCCTCTAAACTGCTCTATACCAAAAATTAAAGCCAACATCTCCTTTTCCGAGACAGAATATTTTCGTTGTTGTTTATTTAGGGTTTTGCTGGCATATGCCACTGGGTGTTCAAAACCATCATTCTCCTGAAATAATACTGCTCCCATCCCGGTGTCACTGGCGTCTGTTTGGATAAAGAAAGGTTTGCTAAAATCAGGGCTTGCTAATATCGGGGCATTAGTTAACAGCTCCTTTATTTTATTAAAGGCATTGTCTGCCTCAGGTGTCCAAACTATAGGTTGTCCCTTTTTTTTACCTTTTAGTAAATCTGTAATTGGTGAGGCGACAGAAGCAAAGTCCTTAATAAATCTTTTATACCAGCCGACTAGACCGAGTAATCTTTTTATTTCAGTGGTATTTTTAGGCACAGGATATGCCCTTACAGCTGTCACTTTTTCTGGACTTGTTTTAAGACCATCCCTATCGACTACATAACCTAGGTAATTTAAAGAAGAGCGACAAAAATTACATTTTTCGAAATTGATGGTGAGATTAGCTTCTTTTAATTTTTTTAAAACTTTTTTTAAAATTTCTATATGTAATTCAAAGTTTGGTGTGGCTACTATTATGTCATCTAGATAAACAAAACAAAAATTTTCCAATTCCGGGCCCAATATCTGGTCCATTGCCCGTTGCATTGTGGCTGCGCTATTTATTAGGCCAAATGGCATGACTTTGTACTCAAACAACCCTAGACCTGGGACTGCAAAAGCTGTTTTAGGTCTCGAAGAGTTATCTAGTGGAATTTGATGAAATGCTTTGCGTAAATCAATAGAAGTAAGGAATTTAGCGTCTCTAAGTTTGGACAATATAGAATCTATTCTAGGCATAGGATACGAGTCTTTAATCGTAACTTGGTTAAGTTTTCTTGCGTCATAACATATTCTATATTCCCTTTATCTTTTTTTCAACCAACCATAAAGGACTTCTCCAGGGACTCCTTGATGGTTGTATGATACCTAGTTGTAACATTTCCTCAATTTCCTTTTTTAGATATTGGTTCATTTTTGGTGACAGTGGATATTGTCTTTGACAAACAGGTTTAGCATCGCCTGTTTCGATACTATGTGAAATTACATTAGTTAATCCCAGCCTTTCTGTTGAGTCAATAGTTTTAAATTGATTTATAATATTTTTCAAAGTTAATTCTTGTGTAGTTGATAGGTTTTCTCTACCACAAATAAAGTTGTTATTATCAATCATTGAAACTTCAGTATGATAAGTTAAGTTATTAAAATTTACATTTATTTTGTACATTTTTAAGAAATCAACCCCAAGATTAATTCTTGATTTATATTTGGTACTACCAATACTTTTATTGTCTTAGAAATATTACATACTGTAATTGGTAAATAGGCATAACCCAAACAATCTTGTTGATTTCCATCAGCAGTAGATACAGAAAGACCTGGATCACATTGTATTTTAATGTTTAAACTTTTTAATAGTTTAAAACCATTGGATCCGATAATACAGCTATTTGAACCACTATCTATTAATGCGAGAATATTTATACTATTTACAGATACAGAAAGGTAAGGTCTATTATCGTTTAATTATTTAGAAAAAATTGGACTTAGGTAAGAAGTTTTGCGCGAAAGAAATGTTTTTACAAAGTCAAGCCAATTTTGCCATTCACTTCGCGAGGTATTTATTTCTTTCCTTTTTGTGCATCTGATTTTTGAAGTTCCCTGATTTCCAGGTTTTATTGGGGTATTTTGTTTGTCTGTGGTATTTTGAGTGTTGGTGACGTTCACTTGGTGGTGACCGCCACCAGCTGGTACGTTTTTTGAACATTTGGAACAGTTTCCCTTATATACATTTTTTCTTCCACATCCAAAACAAAATAACCTTTTTGATTCTCTACAATTACTATAATTGTGACCACTTTTATCACAATTCCAGCAAATCAAGGTGCTTCTTAATTCAGACACATTTTTGGAGCATCTTTCTGTTATACTATTTGCGGTATGTATATTACTCCTAGGTAAGTTATTATTATTACAAGATACAGCGCTTAAATCAGGTTCTAATAACCCCTCGGTATTTGTTTTTGGTGGTTTATATCTTTCAGACCAGGATTTGGATTCTTCCAACCGTTTACATAGCTTGTTTAAATCCGAATTAGTTAAGATATCTGTCAAAGCTAATTGATTTACGAAATAAGGCAATACATTTCTACGGATTTGGTCAACACGTGTTTTTTCATCCGGTATATTAGATAATCTACGAAAAAGACCCTCCATTGTAGAAATATATAAAGTTACTCTTTCATTTTCCCCCATAGTTCTATCTTGTATTTCTCTAAGCAAATCCTGTTCATAGAAATAAGGTAAAAAATCATCTTTTAGTTTTTCAATTAAATCATTCCAAGTATTAAAGCTATGACGGTTGGTGATAAACCAAGTCCAAGCCTGACCCTCAAATAAGTCACCCGCAGACAAAAATAAGTCCTCATTAGATACATTCCTACTAACTTTAAGCTCTTCAACCTTTTCAAGAAAAGAGGCAAGTGATTCATTATTTGAACCCGTAAAAGAAATATTCCACTTATATGGCGGTATAGATGATCTATTAGTTGATGAAATATTATGTAAATTTACTGGTGCATAGGTATTGGTGGGTGTAGAGGTAGGCATTCCTGTGTTTGTGATAACACATATTTTACTGTCCAATTCACCCTCCAATTTCGTGATTTCACGTATTAAATGTTGTTTTTCTGTGATTTGTTCTGGCTCTGTAGCCAATAATCTTTGAACTCTACCATGCAAATGGGTAGGTCTGTCTTCAATCTTTTTTGTTCGTTTTGTGCACCAGAAAATTTATCAATCACAAGAACTAAATCATTAAAAGTTTCGCGAGCACCCTGAATATCGGAGGCAAAAGGCTTATCGTTAGCAGGTTCTATAAAACTACGGTTAGTAAGTTCCTGTCTTAGACATCCACGAAGTAATTTTCTTTTTTCATCGACACTCAATTGAGTAGCGTTTTCTACTTGTCTTAATTCTAATTCATAGGTAAGCTCATTTGTTTTTAAATTATTAACCTCCATTTCTATGGAGATCAGGTAAGGTATGAGTTAAGAACGGTAAGATACTAGTTAAGAAAGAAAAAAAACAAATAAGCTCACTTAGCTAGCCCCAAACCTAAAATATGTATCCTCTGAAGATATTCAAATAGTTGGCAATAAATAGATAAGGTAATTTCGATAAAGAAGTATAGAATACAGGCTCTCAATAATTAATATTTCACAAATTTTGTGAAAGGATAAGATAAATTATAAAGTTTTCGATAATTAATATTTAAAAAAACTTGAGTAAATATAAAGCATTTAAGTTAAGTTAAGATATCCGCCAATTCCTTTGCAAGCGAATCAAAATCAAAAAAGCTATCAGATCATTTTTTCTTTTTGTACACCACAAAAATCCACGTTGGGCGTCACTGTAATAGTTTGAAAAAAGGGCGTTGGGCACCACTTGTAAATTGTTATAAAAAGCCCACGTTCCACTCGGCTATATGAAACTCATCTCGGGTGAGGTTGTTGAAATGATAGCTTGGTTTGACTTTGAAACTTAATTTTTTTATGGGCGCCAGAAATCCCAAGGCACTATATAATTTAATGCGACCAATTAGGTAATTAACAAGTTATGAATTTAAGTTTAAAACTATCTTTTTAAAGAGACTTTAAAATGCCTTGAAATTTCGTTTGCTTGCAAAGAAAGGAGATAGAAAGATATTATGACTTACAAATAATTTATTAAAATTATAATTGTGTTCACAATATTTTAGCTCTTAAAAGTGAATCAATATTTTGATTGAAATTTGATATTATTAGACATTTTTACATATTTGAAACATCTTCAGAATGGCATAATGTGTTATTTGGATGTGTCACCTTTTCTCAACTATGCTTTCCGTGTATGTATGACTAGAGGATACTTCCCAGTGCAAGGCAGCTCTGTCCTGATGATGAAAGTTGTCTTCAGAGGTTAGAAGGATCTGACTGTGGAGACCTTGTGTTGGGATGCAGGGGGCCTATGCCTGGAGTTCCTCGGATTGGGCTTTGTTGATTTGAAAGCTGTTGACTAGGTGTTATATCTCTTAGGTTCTTGACAGCCTGAGAGTTTCTTCCGCCATTGGATTTTTTTTTACATGCAAAAAGGATAAATGTCTAATTTCTAGTATAAAATTAAAATAAAATAAGATATCCCAAGGACACTGGTAATAGTACACCAATCTCCTTGTTTTACAGATATGAAATAAGTTTATATCGGTAATAAAGTTACAAAAAAATTATTAAGCTGAACGACAAATTATTTTATCTTAGTTAAGTAACAAATGTTTAAAAGAAATAATAAAAATTATCGAGAATCTCCCTGTATTCTTCTCCTTATTCCAGGTAGAAGTAACACAAATTCGGAAATAATATTCCAAATTATTTAATTTCTTATAACTAATAAAATTTGATTTATATCGTCAGAGGCAATTTACTAAAAATAGATATGAATTTACATTAATAAAGAAAAGAAAACAACTAATAAAATTTGATTTATATCGTCAGAGGCAATTTACTAAAAATAAATATGAATTTACATTAATAAAGAAAAGAAAGCAACTAAAAATAATTAAATAGCTGACGATAGATCTCTCCCTGCCTAACCCCACTATGATTTATGCTGTCTGATACTTGCTATTCATAAAATTTACACGAGTTGAAGATAAAATAAAGAGAAATTTAGATAAATTCAGTCAGAAGTGGAGAAATGCTCGGTACCGTCACACAAATCAAAATATGGTAAGTTTTCCTCAAACGAGATTTAATTTATTAAAAATAAAAAAAATAGACATAAAAAATATCAAAAATTTAATAGGAAAATGGAAAACTTACCATACTGTATTTAACTTGTTGATGCACTAGAGCATGTCTCCTCAAAACTGCCTCAAAGTTAACTTTTCATCCAGGACTCGTTGTTTCGTTTATCTGGTCTCTTTTTGGTTAGATTTCTCTAGTTTACTCCTCTCCTAAAATCATAATTCATCGGCAGAAACTGATTTTTAAATAGATGATTCGTGTGATATTCTTTGCAATATTCTCGTGAGTTTATCTTTGACAAAATTGGTAAATTTTCATAAAATTTAGATTAGTTCCCAAAAATATTTATTGTAATAGAAAGATTGAAGTTTGTTTGATCTATTCTAATCATAAAATTGTCAAAAAGTTGCACGATGACTTGGATTAAACGAGAATTTACCCAGAAAGGTTAAGCTGTTAAAACGTGTTTTGAGGTTATTTTCCTTTAAAGGTATTCCAAAAAACATAACATAAACCCTGGAATCACAGTTTGTAATTCATAATAATTTAGAATAATCTAAAATCAAGTAACATTTACATAAAATAAAATAAGTTTTATAAATGAAAATCAAATAGTAATAGCAAAAATCAGACAACTTACCACGTTAAGGAGCAGGATCGAGATGAATCCTTTATTATTTATTAGTACCCAAGTAAGCTATCATATCCCCACCATATTCTTATATAGCGGCTGGACTTGTATTATATTATTTCCTAAACACTTTCACCGGCGCATGCACCAAAATATTTTATAAATATCCCAACTTATTAATAATTAAATTATTAGTTAGGATTATAAGAAAAACCTCTAACGAAATATATTTCTTATATTTCGTTACATAACCAACCAGTCTCGGGGCTATACAGACTTGTAGAGGGAGCAAGATGAATGAGTGGATTGGTATAAAAGATAATGGAAGATTAGGCACAAGATTTCTTAAAATTTTCTTTTTTTCTTCTGCATGTGGCGAAATAACAGTTTCAAACAATCGATAGTATCAACGACATTTGAAAGTGGGAATTCCAGTACAGTATTTCGATGTAGTATAGTTGTCAAAAATACCTATAAACATGTCCACAATTTTTAAATGTTGTAAAAACAAACCTCATATATATGTACCGTCTGTAAGAATCTTTTCCATGAGATCTGTATCAAAAGGAAATCCTTTACAATTATTCATGACAACCTGATTTGGAACATTAATGACTGTGCATCTTCGGCAGTAACATACGAGCTGGATACGGTTGACGATTTGAAACAAATTATTCGAGATATAAAACAATAACTTAAAGATAAGACGGCGTACATTGAAAGATTAAAGAGAAGTTCATATTATGAAATTGAAGATATATACCTACAACAAATTAGCGATTACGTACGTACAATTAAGATGCTGAGGCAAGAACTCAAAATTTTAAGGACACAAGAACTGAGACAACTAATTTCTGATGTTGCTGATTCAGTAACCTAGTGAAGCACACGAATCAAGAAACACAAACTCAAATGATGGACTTTAGTTCTGAAATTTCACTCAGTAACAAAGTAAAATGTATGAAAAGCGAGAAATCTGGATTTATCGATCATTTAAAAAAAAATAAATAGGAAAAGCACGATTTGGAACAAAAAATTAATGAACTTAAGAGGTTTAACCAAAGTATAAAGTTATCTCTTAAGACTCTTGAACAAGAAAGTATTTCTTACGCAACTGACATTAAAAAACCATAGACAGTCTTAAAAACGCACAGACCAGCAAACAAATGGATCCCACAAAAACGACTGCCAAAAAGTTACCGGCGAAAAAAAAACAGCTGCTTATCATGGGGGGACAAAGTGTTAGAAGTACATGACAATCTTAAAAAATCATTTAATCATTAAAATTGTCATGTTAATAAGAATCTTCTTTTTAACGAAATAGTGAATAATTGTCAACATTTAAGCAGAAAACTGACGAAAGATGACTTTGTGATCATTGTTCTTCCAGACTGCAATGCAATTAAGGAAAAATCAATAACAAAAGAAGAAATCCAGAAATGAATCTGTTACAGAAAGGGCCAATTTAGTTGTTGTTGGATGAAGTTATTATTTAAATCGACCTATCTTGAACAACTCTATCCATCTTCAAAATTCTGTAGCTAAAAATTATTTACAAGGAAAGAGTATTGCCTTTATTCCTCTTTTATCAGCAAACAAGAATGGCTTTATTAATTACAATAATAAAAAGAGTTGATAATGTAAAAAACCATATCATGCCAAACTTTGAGCCAAAAAATGTTTTACACAATCGCAGACGGAAACTTCACAATTGAAGAAAACATCATTTCTAACTTACCACCAGAAAGTTGGAGGACTTCGTACTTAAACGATAGAGTTAAACAATGCCGTAAAAGCAGCAAATTATGACTGGATATCCTTAACCGAGACTTGGCTAACCGAATGTATCAATAGCACAAAAATGTTTGATTCAAACTATACCGTATTTAGATCAGACAGAAAGTATGATGTTCTAAACTGTAAAAGAGAAGGTGGCACATTGATCGCTATTAGGTCTAATTTGGGTGATGCTACCTTACTTTCTGGTTCTATGACGACAGTGGTTTTAAGGATTTATAGGTATTATTAAGGATTAACAAACAATCAGTCATAATTGGATGTGTCTATTTCTCTCCAAATTCTAGCGTCGAATCTTACAAAAATTATCTTGAAAACTGGAAATATTTCGTAATCGATATAGAAAAGCTAAAAAAGTAAAATCAGAAACTGCCTTAGCACAATGGAACGTATTTACGACTTTTTAAAAACACCGAAACGTAAGAATGTTCTTCTTAAAGCAATTAAAGACTTGGAGGAACCCCCTTCTACTAAATCGCTTAAAAGATTATGCGCAACAAGATGGACCTCAAAATGAGGCAGCTAATGATTTTATAGAGTTGTATGAATGTGTGGTGGAAACTTTGCGAGAGATTTCAACTTGGCGGGATACAGCTGATGCTCCAATGTTGCTTAGTAACATCTTCGAAGGAGAATTTATTATATCAATGAACATTATTCAACAGATCTTTAACATTGGGTTGCCATTATCCCATATTCTGCAAAAATCGATATTGATTTGAAAGAAGTTATAGCAGTGACCGAAGATGCAGTTTTGTCTTTGAAGAAAATTAGAAATAATGCAGAGGATAAATTTAAAGTTCTATTTAAGAATTTAGTTGTAACTACACATTTTTTTATTAGTATATGTAATAGTGTTATCTTTATTTTTAATTTATAATATACATTTATTGTTTTAGAAAACTGCAAGTAATGTTGGAAGTTCGAAAATCAAAATAAAAAGACTTATAAAAATTCAAAAGCATAGAACAAATCCAAATATTTCCGTGGACTCGGAGAATCCAGTTAGATATTATTTTAAAATAACGGCATATTTACCGTATATTGACTTTTTTATTAATAAATTTACAGAAAGATTTTCTAATCACAAAAGGATTTTCCAGGGATTTCTTTGCTTATTTTCAGAAGAAAAATTCAACAATAATCCATGTGCCTTTGATGAACTCTCATATCATTTTCTACCAGAAGTTTCTTAAAGCTGCGTTTTTGCTGAGCTGAGAGTTTGAGAGGTTAAGCAGGCTTCCACAAAATATAGGACGTCAGGCCATAAATTTACTGGACATATGTAGTAAAGATGCATATCCAAATATTTACAAACTGTTGAAAATTTTTTGTACCGTTTCAGTATCTTCTGCAACTCCTGAACGGTCATTTTTAACATTAAAGAGAGTTAAAACTTATCTAAGAAATTTAACTTCTCAGGTTCGCAATATATGTCAAAAATATTTTATAATAATGTTTATTCATGTTTTAATATTTTAGAACCGGCTCAATGGTTTAGCAATGCTGAGCAGTCACAGGGATATTTTACAGTATACTGTATTTAATGAGCTTGCAAAAAACCACGGCGATTAGATTTTGTTGTATAAAATTTGCCCTTGTTGTAAAACATTTTTTTAATACATGTTTTATGAGTTATGCGAGTTTGATGTTTTGATATCCCCTCCTATGGACTAACTCTGGCTACGCCACTGATAAAATAGTGAATGACATAATAAATTCTAGTGAGTTACTGGGCTTAATATGTTTTCGGGTAACTCAGAGAACCACTAGCTCAGAATTTTTACAATGGGTATCATAGAACAAATTATGGACATCAATCGTTTGTAAACCGAATTATGAAAAACTACGATAAGAACTTTCAGGCTATTTATTTGTTTACATGTGGTTTAGAGATATTTAGGACTAGAGTTAGAAATAGCTAGTATGACAGTTGTGTATTTTTTGTTCAGTTATACTATGTCAACATTGGTCTAAACTAATATTTTTATTTTTGTAATATTTGGAGTTTGTTACTTTTTAAGTATGTATTTATAAATAAATAAGAAGTCCAAGAGGCTGCGCTGCTTCTGGTAGCAAATCAAGACGGCTCCCAGGAAAGAATAAAAAGAATGCCTTCAAAACACATAAAAAATCCTCTTACCCAACTTCAGACACCACGATCCGTTAGAACCTAGGCCTTAGCCTTTGTGGACTTTCCCAAAATAAAAAAAGTCCCCACTGGTTTATTATTTTTGGCTTTCATTTACCATAGATAAAAACTGAGCTACCCCCAATTCTATCAATGGCGGATTCAAAGAGGGGCAAATGGGGCGTCAGCCAAAAAATAAAAAAGGAAAAATAAAAAAAAAAGTTAAAAATGGAAGAACGTAACTGTTGTTACGGTACTTAGGTAGTTAGTAATTAAAAACTTTTTATGTTGCCTATTGTCTTCATCGGGGTACTTCGGGACGTTAAACTTCGGCGTTAATTGCCGGAATTTACTAGTTTGCCCTTTTGGGGTTAGTATCGGCTCTTCTTGGCGTGATAAAGGATCATCCCCTTCACTGAGCCTTCGTATCCTTGTTAACCGACCGACTAGCTTAGTGGTGGCCGGGAACAGGACTCTGCTAGCATTCCCCCGATAAAGCACGTGGGCAACATCACTTTCACTACCCGGGCCGGCAGTACCGGGAAGTGTAGTGGTACCATGCCCTGACTGTGAGCGCTCCTGCATCCGAATGTAGTGATGCCAGGAGGCATTTCTATTCTTGGTCGGTGTGCGTAGCATTTTTAATAATATTTTTCCCTTGGAAACTCGCCAGAATCCGCTATGCGGTTCTTGGCGTTGTGTTTCCTTTATACTGGTGCTTGGTATAACCCGGGTTCTCCCGGGTTTCCCAACGAAATCCTCGGTATTAGTATTGGGTGCGGAAAACGCTCCCCGAGTCTCCCTGTTTCTCCTTTCTCTGTCTCTCTTCTGTTCTTCTACACTGGGGATAAAAGGGCCTGCCCCTGTAGTGGAAGGGTAGCGGCCACGATTATCCCGTGCTGAAATAAACTATACCCCGGGACCAGCTAATCTAGGCGGTCCTCCGGCGGGTTTATTAGTTACCTCCAGAGATTACGATTTTCTATTATCCTGGGGCGCCTGCTTTTGGCGGCGCCTCTCCAGGTTATTGATTTTCTTTTAAAAGTAAAGTTTCTTAATAAAGAAACGCCACAGAGTGCCGAGCTTACTAGTCGGCGTTGCTCCGGGATATCGGTGGTTCTTAACAAAGAACAAAAAGGAAAATAATTAAAACTCCAGTTTCCTAAAACTGATCCCCTGACCCACGTTCTCCACTATTCCTCGATAACAAAAGAGGAATGGATAAAATTAGGCCTAAACGCGAACAAAAATACTTAACAAAAATATTAAACAAAAATATTATTGGGACTTTCCCTAAACTAAATAACCTACTCCATAGGTTCACCTGGGGGGCTTGCCAATCTCTGGGCGGCTTACCCCGGTATTCTTATTAGAAGCGGCTGCCTTGAGCTGCCTGCCTCGACTGATCCAAATCGCGAAAACGGGCCTCATTTTATACATTCCGTAACACTATTGCATTTGGTTAGGCATTATTATAGTTATTTGTAAAAAATAATGTGGTCGCTATAATACGTAGGTCTACTAGTCCAGGAAACGATGTTGAAAAATGCAAAACCTTGTAATTTGCATGAAAATTTGGGATTAAGTTTAACTAACCCTCTCCTTCAAAATCTGTCTTATGCCAATGGAAGCTTTTATTTTTTACGGGTGAAAACTACCCTTTATTGCTAAAACCTATAAAGCTATACATTAAAGCTTAAGTTTAGTAAAATTTGACTCAAATAGGTTGAAAAAGTAGTATTTTGTTTCTTTGAAACATTATTTGAAATATTTCAGCCCTTAAAAATCAAACCTTATTATGATTTAATTTAAGAAAAAAATTACCATAAGAAATTAATATATTGTCACAGTGTTTGCATGAACATTTGGGATTAAGCTTAACTTACCCTTCTCTTCAATCTTCATTATGCCAAAAGACGCTTTTTATTTTTAGGGTAAAAACTACCTCTTATTGCAAAAACCTTCAAAACTTTCTTACTAAAGATTAAGTCACATAAAATTAAGGCTCAAATATGTTTAAAAATAAGTATTTAATGGTTTGAAACATTATTTAATATATTTCAACCCTTGAAAATCAACCCAAAAACAATTATTTACCATAGAAAAATTAACATATTGTCACAAAGTGGTAATTAAAAAATATGACTGCTCAAAAGTATTACTAATTTAATTTTGTAATATTTTAATCCTCAAAAATCCACCCCTTATAATATTACAATGCAAAAAATAGTACAAAACCACGGATTTTTAAAAAATGCATCGAATCGCATAAAAAGTTGGAATTAAGTTTAAGAGTGCATCATGCAAATGAGCGCTTTTTTATTTTTAGGGGCGAAAACTACCCTTATTACTAAAACCTTCAAAACTTACTTCACTTTCATATTTAATTGTAAGCTTAAATCAAGTAAAACTTGGCTCAAATAAGTTGAATAATAAATGTTTAATCTTTGAAATATAAGCTAAAGTAATTCAAAACTTAAAAGTACTCCTATTATGGATTAATAAAAAAAATATATTTAATGGTTAAAATAGCAAAAATACGTACAATTATATTAAAAAATGTATTGAAGTGAAAAGATATTTACAAAAAAATGTATTTGGGCTTTTAAAATGCCCCAAAAATTGGTTTTTAAGCATAACTACTTCAGTTTTTGTGATAAAAGTTCTTTAAAAACCATTTTGTTAGTTTTTTTTAAGAGCTATAAGTGCTATATATTAACACTGTTTAAAATCCTTAGTTTTTTAAAGGAGTGAGTCTAAAGGGCTGAAAGAAGGTAGTGCTCGTCAATACACACGCGTTTTAAACGTTTCTATCTCACTAAATTTCCGTCATACGTAAATTAAAAAATAAGCAAAATGTTTGTAATTTTTACGTATCTTCCTTAGGTTTTAAGTTATTTTAAAAAAAGGTCATTTTTTATTAAAATTCTGAAATTTGATTTTTATTTGCAGCTGCATTTTTTTTTTAAATTAAGGAATTTAAATCGGTTGAAATTTCAAAATGTATTTATGATACATAAATAAAAAAGAATTGGAAAAGTGCTATGACTCATTTTAATTAGGGTGGTAATTAAGGGTCGTTTTTGAAGATTTTTGCACTCAAAATATTTGGTTTAAACCTATTTAAATCATAACTTACTCAATTTTTATGATATATACCTTTTTTTTAAAAAAGGTCTTTGCAAATTTTTCAAAGAGAAGTTATTATTTGTTTTCCTCGAAAAATACATAGATTTTGCGTTATTTGCCTTTGAAACTCTAAAATTTTGTGTTTGATGTATAACAGCTAAACCACAACTTGGTTTGTAGTGGTCCCAAAGCAGTTACAAAAAAACACTCGTTTTTTTAAAGCTTCAATTTTGTTATTAACAGTTTTCTTGAATAAAACACATACTTATCGAGTTATTTGCGAAACGATTTAAAACGATATTTTTATCGACGAAAAACTTCGACTTTCTATTGAAAATAACTCAAGAAGTATGCATTTTACAAAAAAAAATGCATAGAATATTTTTTGCTTCGAAATCATTTTTCTATCGATTCCTGTGATTAAAATATAAAAAAATTCCACTCTCAAGATGGTTTGGCAACCATCCCCAAGGTAAAGGCGCCCTTCGAAATGATATCGATTTTGATCCTTGGACTATTTCCTACCTACTACCTGGCAAAGTCCGAACACCCGGACCTCTTCTGCGTTGAAGGGTATTTCAATACAAATACCCCCCCGTAAAGATTTTTTAAATCCGCCCTTTAATTCTATTTCGATAAAAATAATAAAATCGGTGATGAAAAGCAAAATAACGAGTAAAAATTCCAATAGCGATAACAACAAAAAAGCCAGAAAAAAAAAAATTTCGTTTTACCTAGAATCAACGGAGATAGCGAACAATAACATCGGAAAAAAAATAATATAAAAATAGCGGGAGATATTTTTTTTTTTAAACCTGAGAGATGTTTCAAGAAATAAATAATAAAAACCCAAAATTGGGCAGAATTTTTTTCACTATTAAGCGGCAAACAACTTTTTTTAAAAATAAAAAACCTTTTAGAAAAACACTGAAATTCTTAATGTTTAGAGGCTAAATAGAATAGTTTTTTGGGAAATAATTTACCAGATTTACCATTACATTTAACAGGTACGCTTCTTTTTACTTCTAAAAGGGGGCAAGCTACCAAGATAAGTTTTGTTGTTTATCATACCATAATAAATATAAAAATATATTTTATTATATATATATATATATATATATATATATATATATATATATATATATATATATATATATATATATATATATATATATATATATATATATATATATATATATATATATATATATATATGTATTATAATCCTGTAACGGGCGCTTTAGGTGTCTACGCTATGGAAAAATTAGGCAAACTGAAACCCTTAAAAAGAAATTTTAGTGGGGTGAAATGTACAGGAGTGGGGAAAAATTTAATTGTGAAATCAAATTTCTTATTGCAAAACCCCAAAATCTACTTTAAAACAATGCCCCGAAAAAGCATGGCAAAAAAAAAATTTAAAGGTTTAATAACTTTTTAAAAAATTTAAACCCTTTTACGAAGTCATTAAAAGGGGCTTTTGCATTTCAAAATAAACCCAAAAAATAAATTTTAAAATTATAATTTTAAAGAAATAATCGAAAAAACTTTTTAAACCCAAAAAGGGAAAAAAAAAAGGTCCTCAAACAAATTATTTTTTCCTTACAGGATATTCAGTCCTATAGGGACATGGTCGCATCGTCAGACTTTGTAATCCACCAAACAATTATAA
>JAHBCN010008215.1:0-39750 GCA_019359885.1 Listronotus oregonensis
ACAACAATATCTACTTAGATAGTGTAGCATCCCAAATAACCTAAGAACAAACTAAGAAAACTTACCTATTAACACAAACAACACCCAGGAAGCTTGCACGTACACCAGAATACACAGGTTAAAACAAATATATTTTAATATTTTCACCTGACGTGAGCCGATTTGCAAATGGTGCAAAATGACATGGGTGCTTGTGACGTAGAATCAAATGTAATAGAGAGTTTCAGCATTGTTGCCTAAAATCGTTGAAACACTATCTGTCCGGTACTGGGGACTGTCCGGTGCTGTGGCAAGTTCCCTAATATATATATATATATATATATATATATATATATATATATATATATATATATATATATATATATATATATATATATATATATATATATATATATATATATATATATATATATATATATATATATATATATATATATATATATATATATATATCGCCCCTGTAGAGCAAAAAGGGACCAAGCGCCAAATACAAAATTGTGCAGGAGAGCATAAAAACTGAATTTTTAAATTTGATACTTAATTTCCACTTTTTGTGTTTATTCTTTTTCTATGAGTTTTGGTGTCAATAACTGTTGCTATAATGGCTACATTCTGCCCTATTGCGTTTTAAAAAAAACTTTGTATTTTGAAGAAAAGTGTCGCTTGGGCCCTTTTTGCTCTTAAGGTAGTTTTGAAATTTGTATTATCTGGAAGCTTGGCTCCTTAATTGATACATCAAAACTGCTAAATTAACTGGGTTAAGTAATTTATTTATACAAAACTAGTATCTGTAAAAATTATCACAGACAAAAGCTCAACATAACATGAACTCATAATAAATCATGAAAATTCTTGAAAAAGTAGAGTACTTATAATTGAAAGGAAATAAAAAATTCCTGAAAAAGTAGAGTACTTATAATGGAAAGGAAATAAAAAATTCTTGAAAAGAGTAAACTAGTAACATAATACCGAGAATTCTTGAGAACAATAAAGAATAACTTAATCGCCATTTGACTCGTCACTCTCACTTATATAGTCCTGTGTCTTATTGGAGTATGGTACAGAAGCATCGAAAACATAGTTTTATTCTTATTTTGTCCTGGACAATTGTCGCAGTACAAAATAACCTTCAATTGGCCTGCTTTTCTCTGCACTAATCCATTAAGGCATTTGCTGATGCAAGTACTGATTTCCAGAGCACCTCTTTTGTCATCTGACTCGCCCCATACAAAGCAGTCTCCACGTTTTGTTGCGTTTTCATACACAGGTTAAAAACTTGGTACTTCCTACTGTAAAATAATAATAAAGGCGCTTGGCACCTTTGTGCACAACCATTTTTCAGAACAACTCGGGGCCAAACACCATAACCAGACACTTGGCACCTTTTTGCTCTTATTTATATTTAACTTGTAGCGCTTGTACCCTCGGCTAAAACTAATATTGTTGGTCCGGCGCTTGGCACCTTTATGCCCATCGATCGGGCACTTTTTGAAATGTCATTTGGCGGAAGAACTCAAAATTACTAATTTTGGCGCTTGGCCCCTTTTTGCTCTACAGGGGCGATATATATATATATATATATATATATATATATATATATATATATATATATATATATATATATATATATATATATATATATATAACATATATATATATATATATATATATATATAAATATATAAACGTTATCACCATGCTAAAAATGTAACAGAAAGTATTCGTACAACCAAGTAAATAATCTAGTTTGACAACATTTTTGGTGCGATTTTGTTTTTGTTAGTTGTTTTTACTGGCCGGTTTCAGGATCTTGAACGGGCCATATTGATGCGCAGAGTTTTTCTTTCAAACCTTCTTAGAAGCTCTGTGTCGCGAACTTTCAGTGTCCATGTTTCACTGGCGTACGTTGCTACTGGACGTATTATTGTTGGATAAATTACGGTTTTGGCTTTTCTCGTGATAAATTTTGATTTTAGTAGCTTTTGTACTGCAAATGAGCATTTGTTTGCTTGTGTGATTCGATGCTTAACTTCTTCTTGCATACTATTGTCTGCCGTTATCACTGCGCCCAGGTATTTGAAGATTCGCACATGCTCAAAGTTGTAGTCGCCCATTGTGATGTTCTGCCTGACTCTGTCACGGGCGGGGTTGCGGGAGACATGCATGGTGCTTTCCTTCATTTATTCGAAGCCCTATTCTCTGAGCTTCTTTTTCAATCTTTATAAAGTTTTCCTCCACACTAACTGTACTTTCTCCTAATGCACCTATGTCATCTGCATAGGCTAAAATAAGTTTGGGTCCACCTGGTCCAAAAAATATCTGCCTTCACCGATGCTGTTCTTGCCGCTTTTTCTAGTGCAAGGTTAAATAATACCGGCGACAACGCATCACCCTTTTTTAAGGCTCTGTTAATACAAAATGCTTGGCTGTACTCACCATCGATTTTGACGCGGCTCTTTGCTCCTCTAGGCACGCTCTACACAGTCGAATCAGCTTGTGCGGGATACCAAGTTCTTCCATTACCCACAATCTTACTTTAATACACTGTCATATCTTGTTCAAAGTCTATGAAAAGGGTATGTAAGCTTTTGTTAAACTCCCAACACTTCTCTTAAATCTGACGGATAGTGAAAAGCTGGTCAGTTGTAGATCTTCCGCTTCGAAAGCCGCATTGGTAGTCTCCGATAATCTCTTCGGTATATGGAGAAAGACGTTGGAGCAGAATGTTTGAAAATACTCTGTAGGCGTGACTCAATAGGGCAATACCTCGGTAGTTTTTACACTGCATTTGGTCCCCTTTTTTGTGGAGTGGGATGATAACACCTTCTTTCCATTCGTCGGGAATGATTTCTTGATTCCAAATCTGTTGCACGAGGCTATGAATTTATATGGCTAGGTCGTCTCCTCCATGTTTTAGACTTTCTGCCAAGATATTATCTCGGCCTGCCGCCTTGTTATTTTTAAGTTTCCTAATGGCTCTAGTTGTCTCCTCCATGGATACAGGCGGGATATTAACCTCTGCTGTTTGAAATACAAGACTTTCGAGTTCTTCCTGCACCGGTCTCTTAAGAAGTTCATCAAAGTAGCGCTTCCATGTGTCCAGTACTTCTACTTTGGACGCAGTGACTGAGCCATCGCTACGTCTTAGCATTGTGGCACTCCTTGGGCGGAAACCCTTTTTATGCCCCTTTACTTCCTTGTAGAATCTCCTTCCATTATCCTTGTGGAAGTCGGCCTGTAAGTTATCGTCGGCTCTGATGGGCTATGAAGCATTTTGATTCGTGCCTCCGTTTTAATGGCACTAAGATTTTGGCACTCGTCACCGAACCAGGGGTTCCGCTTAGGTTTTGGTTTAGGGCCTAATACGTTTTCGTTTGCGTCTACAATGCTTTCCTTTATGTGCGTCCAACTCGATTCTATGCTGTCAGCTTCAGCCACTCTGCTAAGTCCCTCTGAGAGTAGAACTGCTTGCTAAAAATAAAAATAGTCTTATTTAGAATATCAAGCAATATGTCACGAAAATCGCGAGAATTAAGTGTTGATCTGAAAAAACTTATTGTAATTTATTTTTAAGAGGGAAAACCTCTTCGGGAAATTGCCAAACTGGTTAAAAAACACATAGCACAGTACAATATGTGGTGCAGAAATTTGAAAAAACGGGAAATGTTACAAATTCCCTTCGTAGCGGAAAACCACCTAAATTAACCGTTCATGATAAACAATTTATAGTGCAAAAAATAAAAGAACATCCGTCCATAAGTGCAGCACAGCTTGAGCTGGATCTTGAATTAACTACTGGCATGACTATCTCACCCTCAACAATTAGAAATGTCATTAAGAAAGCAGGATTTCATGTTAGAGTAGCAAGAAAAAAGCCTTGGATTAACAAGATGAACCGACAAAAAAGGTTAACATTTGCTCAAGACTACGTAAGTAAGCTTATTAATTTTTGGAGAAAAGTCATATTTTCGGACGAAAGCAAATTTAACGTTTTCGGTTCTGACGGGCGCAAATATGTTTGAAGAAAACCAGGTGAAGAGATAAAACAGCGGTATTTAAAACCAACAGTAAAGCATGGTGGTGGGAGTCAGATGATTTGGGGTTGTATGGCGGCTGCAGGAGTTGGAAATCTGCATTTTATCGATGAAATAATGGATAGATTTGTGTATCGCGACATATTAAGTGCAAATCTTGAACAAAGGACAGTGCATTTAGGACTTGAGGATGATTATTGGTTCCAGCAAGATAATGATCCTAAACATGCGTCGAGACTTATTCAAGAATGGTTATTATATAATGTTCCTCATGTACTGAAAACTCCTCCCCAGTCACCGGACATCAATCCGATTAAACATCTTTGCTACCATTTGGAGATACAAATTCGAAAACACAAAATTTCGAACAAAAAGCAATTGCGAGATGTTCTTTTTGAGAAATGGAATTCAATTTCTTTAGATATTACCGAAAATTTAGTTGCGTCGATGCCTCGTCGTCTCCAAAGCGTCATTAAAGCAAAAGGTTATCCAAAACAATATTAATCTGGTTTTTTTTCTGAAAATACAAAAAAAAAATTAAAACAAAAGTGTACGAATAATTTTTATTTTGATATTTTTCTAAAAATATCAAAATTATTTTTTCTTGTAACAACATAAATAAATAATACTTAAAAATAAAAGGTTTTTTTTATTATTAAACATTATTACCATATAAATTTTTTATAAAAAAATATACATTTAGAATTAGGGTGTACGAATACTTTTTGGATCCAGTGTAGTTCCTATAAGAAGTTACCTACAGAGTCTTAAGGATTTTATTTATCGAGTAGGTGCTTAGTACTGATGTTTTCTTGTTTTAAGAACGGTTTTAGTTTATTTTATTTTTTATGTTCTTAAAAAAATAAAATTGTATTACATTGGTTGGTTTTATTGTTTTTCTGCTGAAAAGTCCTTATAAAACAATACTGTGTCGAAAAATGGAAATCGATGATCGAAAGAAGAATATATCTGTCGAAAACAGGATAATACCTGGTCGGCTTGAAGCGGTGAGTGGTCGGAAATAGGTCAAAACTACAATTCTTCACTTTTTATTATTTTTAAAATTTTCTATTGCCGATATTCAAATTTTTAATTCGTTATACAATTTCTTAAGCTCGACCAACCAAAAAAAATACAAACCATTTAAGCATACATTTTTGTGAATTGTTGTCGGTTACATAGGTGGCCGCTAGTGAAGACCGTGTCCGTTGGTTGTGGTTCAAAACTTACGTCAAACTGTAAGTTCCGGCTAGAAAAATTACACAGATGATAATAGTGGTAGTTCAGAGGTATCACTTATATTTGCATAAGGTCCGTGGTGGCTTTACCCCGCGTTGTCTTGTCTCTTGTTTTAAGTTGTTTCTTTTATTGGATCTTTAATGGAACCTTATTTTCATAAATATGAACTCCTGCTAATGGTTTTTGTTCCTTTGCACCTTCCATCGATTCTGTAAGTGCGGGTACTACATTGTTTTCTTGAATTAAAAAATCATTAATATCAGGCATCTTAACATCTTCAGTGTTAGTGACTTCAATTACAATATTAACTGGAGTTATTTGGATTTCATCAATGGGGAAGATGGAGCCTACTAGATTCTGAGTTCCGGGATCTAAAGAATTTAATTCAAGCATAATAATTTCATTGTCTATTCCACGGTCAGCTAACTTTTTTTCTATTTTCCCAAAGACTTCTTTAGCGTATTCAATTTCAAAATCCGTCAGTTTCTCTAGTTCTGTTTGAGAAGCAACCAATTGATTTTCCAAAACGTTTTTTATACATTTGGTATAGTCCACGTTGTTTGGATTAAAGGGGTACAACCCACATTTTCGAAAACCATTTTGAATGTGATTTTGTTCATCAGTGTTTTCCAAAGCTTCTTTAAAAAATAATTTTGGTTACTGAATAATTTAAATTTTGAGGTAAACTTTGCCACTTTGAAACAGTTTTTTTTCCATTCGATTTTAAATGGTTTAAAAATGCTCACCTTTGTAGGTTGCAGAATGTGTGTCGTATTCGGAGGTAAAGCATAAAAAATTATTCCGTTCTGATGACAAAATTCGCTTAGTTACATAGTCATGTGTCTATTAGTAGCAAGATGGGTCTTTTTAATTCATTTTGAGCAATCCATTCATTGAAGTCATTTGCAATGAACTCAAAAAACGTATCTCCCTTTATCCATCCACTCTCAGACCTACCTAGTACCCAATTAGAGGGCATGATGTCAACTAGTGCTTTTGGCGGTCTAACGTACGGAAAAAGAATTAATGGTGGGCATACTTTTCCACTTGCTGTAAATACTATTAGCACAGTTATATTATCTTTCTCGTTCCCCATTTTAACTGAATATAAATTTTTAAATTCTCGTGGAGCCAAAACTTTTCCTGTCTTAAGACAACGAGAAAATCCAGCTTCATCCCCGTTCAAAATTCTATTGGGATCATTTAAGATGTCCTCATTTCCAGTTTCAGTAAGAAATTTTTTTAAATCGCGAAACCAAGCTCTAATGCTTTCCTCGGTCACTACAGCACGAGCCTTGTTTACTATGTTTACTCCTTCAGCTTCTCTAACAGAAATAATGGGATGTCGCTTTAAAAAGTTTTGGTACCATTTTTGGCCGGGTTTCCCATCTTTAAATAGTTTTTCTTTTTCGGTGTTTTTAACAATTGTTTCTACTGTTTGCAACAGGTCAATTTTTTTAATGGGAAGCCCACACTTGGCTAATCCAATTATCCAATCTTCTAGTTTTTTTTTCGCCGTTGATGGTTAAAACTGGATGCGGGCCAATTTTCATGGGAATGTTTGGAGTTTTCCCCGACCTATGGTCTTGAAGGGTGGTTTTTGGAATTCAGAATTGCTTCGAAGCCGCCCTTACTAACATATGTCCTTCTTGGATTTGAAGTAAAGCCTGCCTGAGACTCTCTTTAGTATACTGAAAGTTTTTTATTTTATTTTCCTTTTTTTTCTATTTATATTATTTGTATTTATTTTTAGGTTTCTGTGTGGCATATCTGCAAGTAAAAGAAACGATTTACTTAGTATGGTCAAAAAGAGGTCCCTTTCTCGTACTTGATTCTTAACGTATTAAATATGGTGGTCGAAAACCAGATGTACTTATTTCTTTTTCCGACCACCCCACCGTAATTTTTAAATCTGGCGCGAATTGAATGTACGAAAACCGGATAGTAGATTTTCCGTTTATTATTCGATATAGTGGAAAATAAAGTACGATATATTTGGCACATATAAGGGTAGAAAAATATGAAATGCATATATATTTTCTTGCTGGTTTTCGACCGCCCCAGTCTAAAACTGATTTGAGTAAAATTTGAATATCCAGTTTACCGACCACCCTATTTTAAATTAAAATAAAAGAAAACAACTTAGTATATACCTATGTAGAGCACAGTAAAGGATATCTAATGTAGACCAAGCACAGAAAATTGCTTTAATATTACAAATTAATAAGCTACTTACTATTACTCTGTGAGTATGCCACTAACACTGTCTTATGCGACCGCTTTGATAATCTCGAGGACCAAAAATGGCCAACAGGTTTTTTAGTTCGTAACTTTGCCGTAAGTCGTTAAAAATGGGACTTGTTGCGGGAGAATGTCAATCCAGCACAGTGGCGGGTCAAGTTTTTTCTAATGATTAATAACTTTCTTATTTTTTAAATTTTTTCGTGGAAGTGGTCGAAAACAGGATGTGGTCGGCCAACCGCACAACCACCCGACCTACGATACCATTTGTTTTTTACCACACTATTTTTTATGCTAAAAGTCGGTGGTACTTTAACATAATAGGGCGGTAAAAATATTTCTGTCAATTTAACTCTACCTCACATTTCAATTATGAGTAAACAAACATTCAAAATTTTTTAATAATTTTTAAATTCCGCATAAATTTTTAAATTTTACAAATAAAATACAAAAAGTTGCATAATAGTTTTGTTTTATAATAACAGTAAAAATTCTATTTTGACGAAGTTTAATTTAAAATTGTAAAATATTGAAGAATATTAAATTTTATCAGATTTATTTTGGCTTTTGGGCAAATGTATCTGTACCTCAGAAATATTATTTATTTTTTAGTTAAAATGGTTGACATTTTTCGGTTATACTTTTCACGCACCGGGGGCACCGAGTTGGGTTTGTAGAAAACAATAAGTAATTTACGTTTAAAAAATGTAGAAAACTTGTTTCGACATAGTCGAAAAATTAGGGTTTTCTACCAATGTAAATTACCTTCTATGACCTTCTTCTTACCACTTACCACTAAATTTTTTCATTACTTTTTTGTTATTATTTTTATTAATAAAATTTAAAAATAATCTGCTCTAGATTTTTATTTAAAAAATCCAAGTTACTTGTGGATTGCCGAGCCTGGATTCAAAGAAGGTTAATTGAAACATCTATTATAAAACAATATTTTTATTTTTAATTAAAGTAACAGTTTCTTTCTTATTCATATAAATTTAATTTATCAATAGGAACTAGTACCAGTAGTAAACTATGTACTGAGATTCTACTAACCAAAAGTAACATGCGTATTTTACGAACACAATATTTTTTTCACAACTTCCATTAAACAATTATAAACGTGTAACAAACTTAAAATATAAAAACTTTAAAAAAAATAAACCTCTTAAACAAGAAAAAATAATACTTTAATACTACTGAAAACTGTTATAAAAAATAAATCTTTCTTAATACTCATCAGTCTTATTAGTATCTTTTTTTTTAACAATAAAACGCACAAGTTTTTTGGACCTGTCCCCTGTTAATCTGTTTTCTTAATTGCGAATGCACATGACCAATTTAAAAATTTAAAAAAGTTGGGCTGAAAAAAGGGAAAAAAATTGGCAAGATCTTTGGGATTCTGCAGACTTTCCAAAATTGGAGGTAAATTTTCTTTTTTTTAAAAAAAACCCAAAAATGCCACACATGATTTAAACTGGTTTAAACTTTCTATTCCATGTCAGTCAAATTTTCATAAAGATAATATTAAACAACCTAACTGATCGATTTAAACTGTCCTTAAGTATGTAAGATTTGCGCTAAAGCATGATAGTAAAGACTTTTTTTTCTTTTAAATTTTTCTTTATATCCTCTGAAACTTCATTGTCACCACATTTCTTTTGCCTCAGCTAAGCTGCAGTCACGTTGTTGAAAAACTTTAAAATTTTCCCCTTTTTTTTTTTTTTGAAAAAAATTTGGGTTAAAATTTTTTTTCAAAAAGGGGGTGAATTTTAAAAAAATTTCTTTTTTTAAAGGAATTTTAAATTCAAGGATGTCCCCTTAAGCTATATCTTCGTCAACTAATTCTTTACCAAAAGGTTACCCATATGACTTTGCAGCCGCTATAAATGTCTATTCTTTTACAATTTGTCCCATTTAAGCATTTTGATTATCGCTGACCGCCAAATCTTATTAAAGTATTTTTCTTTGGCAAGTTCTGTTGACTTTATTCAATTTTGAAAGCCCCTCGCCTTTTCATTGCTCCAAAAAAAAATGATTCTTGCCCTGTCCATAATTGTTGTGAATTATAGTAACAAATTTTTAGTTTAGCTGTAGATTTTTTTCCAACCATCAATAAAGAAGACTGATTCTTCTCCACATAGCCCTGCATCGTATTATTCACCTTTTGTAAATGGTAAAATTTTTGTAGCGATGGTTTTTCTTAGGTAATTTAGATGCTGGTCGAGCTTAGCAATTAGTCTTTGAAATGATTGATTCTACTGTGGAAAAGGTATATTGCAGCCAAATATAAAATTTTGCCAAAGCATATCTATATTCTTTTTTTTCCCTGCAGAAATTGACAAAAAAAGAGTGTTTCTCTTTACCTTTTTTTGGTACTGCCGAGGAGTTGGAAGACTCTACAAGGCTGAAAGATGAATCACTATTTGGTTCTTCACTAATTTTTGTTTTCCAAGCTTTTGGTAGCACATTAGAGAACTCAGTAGCAGGACGGGTACGGGTAGTGGTGCTTGTGCTGGTACTAGGACCACCTAAAAAGGATAATAAATCTCCAAATTTTTTTTGATGGCTTGACTTTTTGTTGTTGGTGTAGTTGCTGCATTTGTTGTTACAACCAATTCAGCACACTCTATCTGATTAGAATAAAATCTTGAATAATTATGATCAAACTGGTCTTCCACTTCAATAGAATATTTTCTTCAGCTTCTTCTGGATCCCATCGATATCATAAATCATACTTGAGGACCTTGCAATGTTATAATTTTCCTTATTCTTATAGTCAATACATTCAGTTGGTAGTCTGGGAGAATTGGAGGGGAAGAAAGGCATTTACAGTTTTTTCTAAAAATTCAAATTTAAATAATAACAGATGTTTAGACATACAATAACAATCTTTGTTATAACCCAAATAATTATATCAGACCTACCTATGTTGCAATAGGCGCTTTTTTGCTGTATTGTGAATAACTTTTGAACAAAGTTTACAACATGCTGCTGGTATATTCTTCTCTACAACTGGTAAACAGTTGCCCTTGATCCAAAAATTATGCTGGGGTCTTTCACCCAAACAAGATCCTTTCTTTTCCACCATAATAAAAAATAAAGCAAATAAAAAATGTTCTTGTTAACAACATATTAAAAACTTATTTGATATAAATACAAATACTTTGAGAAAACCAGGAAAATATTGGGACATTTGCCCCAAATTTTCTATAAAAAAATAACAAAAAATTACATTCCAGGAATAACAGTATCAAATAAAACATAAACTCTATAAATAAAACAGGAAATTTCGAAATAAATAAAAAATCTTCTCTGATAACAACATAAATTCCAATACCTGAGGTAACACAGGAAAAATAAAATATGTTCTAAAAATTATCAATAAAACTTCTAAAACTATCACAGCCGGGGTTGGATGAGATACTTCTAAAACTGTCACAGTCGGGGTTGGATGAGATCACGCTGAGAGGTTCCTATAAAACAAAGAAGCTAGGCAGTATCGGCTTATTCAGAAGAGACTAAAAATACATAAAATGTGATATGGGAACTTTAGATATTAATTTAGGCAAAGACAAAACAGCAGGGAAAAATATATAAAGAATTTTAATTAATGTGGTAACTGAAACATAAACATAAATATTGATAAAAAATGGTAAAAATTATTGTTTAAATTTGTGTATTATATTTTTATGTTTATAGCTTACTCTCTTTTTAGATTCAAAACTATTTTTCCTTTCTTTAAGATACTTATAAAAACAAATTTTAAAAGTTAGGTTAAATATTTCAGACAAGCAATTATGGTCTCAACAAAATGAAAAGTGCTTGCAGTAAGTTTCGAAATATTGTTGCCTAAATAAATTTTTAATTTTACTCTTGTAAACATTCTCATCCAAATATTTGTAAATATCAGCATGTAGTCTGTACAAGATTGACTAAAGCGTCACTAGCGTATTTAAGCCTTCGTTCATTATCAAACTCCTTAAACATTACAAATAAATGCTTGTCGGTTACCTTCACTAAAAAGAGATTACTTTAACAAGTTAAACATTCTGATGGAATTGAAATTTTGTAAAGAAGGTATAAAATAACATTATTTAAAATTTTAATTTTAGGGTTGTCCAATCGTTCGAGAGGTTTTTAGAAGAATTGAAACCTTTTCCATAACTGGGTTCATTTAGAATGGAATTCTTTAAGGGTGACCAAGGTGCAGCTCTATATTTTAAGCAAAAAGGATCCTCAAGATGTGCATAATTTAATTTTGAACAACGGTCCTCAAAAACATACATTTTTACAATCTTTTGCGGACTTAAATTACATTTAATTGTCCAAGCTTCTAACGTTTAGGGATCTCGAGGAAAAGAATGAAACTTTTTTTTTTAAATCTGTGCTTACAATTTTACTATAATGGGCGTTTCTGTAACAAAGATATTTACAAGAATATTTCAGCCTACCAATGTGTTGTGTTGATGCCATTGCGAAGAAATTTACAAAGAATCTTGGTTTAATATCGAAGAAGGCTTACTACAATATTTAAATAATATATCTTACTTTACAATTTTTTCACAATAATGTGGAAAAAATAAAAACGCAAATTTAACCTTCACAACAAAAATACCAGAAAATGGCCGACGCAAACACAACATGGCGATTATGGTTAAAACACTACCCCCTTGACTCGAGCAGGCCGTCAAGCGTAATAATCACGTGACAAACCTAGGCAAAACAAACCAAACCGTATCTGAAGGTTAAGGTAACCTAATTTGTTGTTTTTATTTTCATTTTGATTTTTTTTTGTTTATATAAAAAAACTCTTGAAATGACCAAAAAATTCTCGTGTATGCTTAAATCATTTAATTATGGGTAAAAATAAAGTAGGTGTAAATTGTAAAAATAGTGCAAAAGTGTTTAAAATCATACAAAAAATATCCAAAGTACAACAAATCTTACCTAAGTTTAGTGGCTATTTGTGATGAGAAATTTTAAGTGAAAGGTTTTGTAATACGTAAAGCTAATTGAACCTCTTCCACAAGGGTAAGCGGAGCAAGAAACGGCTAGTGGATTTAAACAAGATAAGCGGTGTTAATAAAAGTGGAAAAAAATGATAAAAATGTGGTATGTTATTGTTATAATAGAAAGTTAAACTACAAGGTAATAATCTAAAGAAAACACTATATTGGGACATGTTGGGAACAAAAAGGATATTGTAGGTAAGTAAATTAAGTTTTTAAATTGTAATAAGGAAAACATATTACATTTTATGTATGTTTTTTGGTAGGTTTTATCCTTTTTAAAGTAGGCATATTTTTTTTCTTTTCAAGTTCATCATTTCTTCTTTTTATATAGTTTTTTAGTAAAATATTAGTCATAGGATTAATGAGAAACTTTGTTAAATAGTATTCTGAATGACAAATGTGACTGTGTCCAGGGTACACTTCTTCGTCTTTGTCTGATATAGCTTGACAAGCTAAATTGAATAAAATTTTTTGGTGTTTCGACTCTTGTAAGAACTCCTTTTCCTTTTCAATCAATTTTTTCATTATAATGTAGACATAGGATGCAATCTTAACGGATATATCACTCGGATAGCAAAGACCACCTCTGGATGTTGCTGTGATAAGACTGTTATCTAAACCTGATGCTGTTAATTCTTCAACTTCTTCATTTAATGTTAAAAACACCTTACAATATTCACATTTGATTTTTTTTATTACTGAATAGACGGAGTATCCTGCAACATATACCAGAGGAGGCCATTCGGTTTCTGTAATTAAATAAATATCATCTTCTGTAACAGTTCCACAAGTCTGTAAAACTTGTGGAATCTGAAATGTTTCAAGAGGCTCATCTTCATGTTTATTGTCGATAAATAATGACATATCCTCTTTTGTTACTGATATGTCCCCAAAAGCTTTTGATTTCAGAATAAGAGGGATTGTAGTTTGTATTCTTAGCTTGCTCTCAACTTCAAATACTTGCCTAACATATACATGATATTGAGAACCAGCATGATATCTACAAATAAACAATCAAAAACTCTATAAATATGATGTACAGGTTTAAAATTTCCACAGTTCTACCCATAAATACATAAAGACTACGACATACATCCTGTTTTGGCAGTTGGTAAAAAATTGTTGTATTTTTTACACTAAACAACTAACTCAAAAAGTGTAAACAATTATTGTAAAGTATTGTGCGTACAAGAATTATCAAAGACTGTGTGTAGTTGTATAAGATTATGAGGGATCTAATTGAAATTCTGTAGCCGAGAGGTAAACAGAGGTACAGTGTAATCGGTTATAAACTGTCACCCCAAAAATCTTTTTTGATAATGCGTGTAAAAACTTGGAATAAAAAGAGTTTGAAAAGGGAACTTACTGTCAAATATGACATTTAAAACCTCTTAATCATGTGATCCACATATTATTTTTTAAATGGAACACCCTGTATATTTTTTCATTTTTAAGTTTCTTAAAAAACTAGCTTTACAAAAATACTAAACACTGTAGCTCCATCTTTTTTAGTTTCGTAGATATTCACTTTCAAAGTTACACGTAAAACCCATTGGAACAGTTTTAAAATAATGATTGTAGTTCTAATTGATCACCGAACAATACAACTTTAAAAATAAATATCTACGAAACTAAAAAAGATAGACCTATACTGTTTAGTATTTTTGTAAAGCTAATTTTGTAAGAAACCTAAAAATGCAACAATATACAGGGTGTTCCATTTAAAAAATAATATGTTGGTCATAATTAGGAGGTTTCAAATGTCATATTTGATAGTTATAGCTTAAAATGAACTAAGCAAGTTTCCTTTTCAAACTCTTTTTATTCCAAATTTTTACACACATTACCAAAAAAGATTTTTGGGGTGACAGTTTATAACCGATCACTCTGTACATACGAGATTACATCTATCTAAAATTGGACAGAGATGAGCAAACCAAATTATTGTTTACCTCACTGATAAATGGCAATGGACATTTTTAAATTTAAAGGATATAGGCAACCAACAGTACCTATATAAATTATGACTTTTTACCACAATAACAAACTAGCATAGTAAAGCTTAAAAATAAAATTAATCCATATGGAGTAGAAATGTTTACCTTTCAGGGACTCAATTTTAAAAATGTTGTACCTCATCTTTAATTACCTATATTTTCCAAACCTTTCCTCTAAATTATCTGTTTGGATTTTTCCAAGCAATACATAGCTAAAATGTTTCTCATTTATACAGTAATCTACCAGTTTTATCATTGCCTCAGTGGAATGATAAAGTGCTTCAGATGTTTCTTTTGTTAATTTTCCTTGGGATCCCTCTAATTTATTCCACCTTGTCAACCATACCATAAAATCTTTGAGGAAATCTATAATATGGTTTGAATCTGCCCAGACTGGTTCTTGAAATCTATTTCTTTTATGCTTGCCTTTGTACGGTGTTTTAACATTGACAATGTCCCACCATCTACAGATAATATCGATAAAATCTGCAGTTTCATCAAAATAGTTTAAATTGATTTTTGGTCCCAGTTCTCGAAGTGCCACTGAGGAATGTTCATTAAAAATTTGAAGAACTAATCTTACTTTCTGTTTTTCTAAAGAAGAGGGGTATAGCGCTTTTAGAGTAAGTGTAAAGCCATACTTCAATAAAGATTGCTTTTCTTTGCTATGCAAGTCTTTGAGTGTGTCAAATGATGCCGTCTTAGTTTTGGTTTCCTCTTTAAAATCAGGAAAAATAAATTTTCCATGATTGTTTTTATTTATCCAATTATTTCTTATATTTTTTAAGTTGTGAACATTATCCCTACAATAAAACAATGGCCTTGAAGCATCTACAGGGTGTGGATATTGGGATAATATCTCCATTGTAGGACTAAAAAGTGACATGGCTTTTCTGTTTAATGCATTGTTATCAGAAACGACCACAAGTACTTGAAAACCAATTTTTTCTAGTTCACAAATAATTTTTTTTATAAATTGGTGTAAATCTTCACCGCTGATTGTGTGAACTGGTAAAATATGTGCAATATCTCTATATTGGGACCTTATGCTACTGATCATGAAAGCATGTGCACTTGTGGCTTTTTCTGTGGAGTCATTATAAGAGCCCCAACAATATTGCCACCAACATATTCCATGCTTGGCTTAAGATGAATTTCATCTATCTGTAAAGCCAAAGTTTTGTCATGGTCTTCTAATAACTTGTACTTGTTCTTAATGTATTTCAAAAAGTTTTCGTCATTTTGTTCTTTCAGTGGATTAGTTCCAAAACTACTACACATTGTTTTGATGGTGTTTGGCGAGGGCATGATCAGTTTGTTACTATGGCGTAGAAATTTGTATGCATGCGGAGAAATGGAGTAAAGCAAGCAAGCAAATAAAGATGTGTCTACTGAATATCTTAAACAGTTTTCACTGGTGGCACCCAGAAGTTTTATTTGATCTTGCAGAAATAATATTTCATCTTTCTTATCGGGTAGATCATCCAAAACATTTTCTAAAATGTCATGTATAAAATGTAATTTTTGGATTTTCATTTGCTTAGATTCATTTTGGTTTTTTGTTGAAAAAAGTTTTTCACATTCTTTGAAAATTGTTGCTAAACTATTGACATCCGCAACAGGTTGTGGAAATGTTATTTTTTTTTTGTCACTGCAGTTTAGTTTTGTTATTTTTATGTCACCAAAAAATACAGAAACCTCTAGCTTTTTTGATAATATGACAGATATTTTCACTGTAGGAACCTCCTCTTCAGTTTCTGGCATATACAAAAAGCAGATGTTCATTTGCCCCTTACATTTTATCCAACCATTTTCTAGAGTAACTTTCTCAAAGCACTCGTCTAGAGTAGAAAATCCTTTCAGCAAATCATACTCCATACATGACTCAATACTCTCTGCAATAGCTCTCTCCACGTCTTTTGATTCAGCTTTAAACCTTTTGGTCGCTGGTGAAGTTCTAACCAAAACCTCTGGTTTACTCAAGTAAGTTGGGCAACCAGGTAATTTACTTGGCACAGCATCTATAAAAATGAAACGAATCTATTATTTGGAGGTGGAATAAAGGATTTATTATTACATAATTTGAAAGAAGCATATAATTAATTAAGTATAACGAGGGAAACAACCTGTGAAATCTGGTGTACATGTGTGAAATCCGAGGTGAAATCTTTCGAAAAACAACTTGTAAAATCTTGTGTAAAATCCGTAAAATCTTTAAGAAATCTGTAAAATCCTCGGTGAAATATTTAAAAAATCTGTGAATTCTTTAAAGAAACAACCTTTGAAATCCATAAAATCTGTTAAATGTTTGTGAAATTCAGTGTACAAATTTGGCCTGGTTGTCTCCCCCTTGGTAAGTACCGAGGGGGCAACAGCTGACCTAAAATTTGTACATGTATTGCCAGTAATGCCATGTAAATTTGAGTGTAATGCTAAGAAATTTGTACATGTATTGCACATAATTCCATGTTAATTTATATGGGTAATGCCAGGTAATGCCATTAGCTGTTACCCCCTCGGTAAGCACATAACTATTTTTTAAGTTTTTTTACCTGTTTTTAGTCGAGGTATATCCATATCATGTTCTATAAAAACAGCCTTTTTCTCATTGTAATAAGATGATACCCTTTGAATACAGTTGTTATCAAAATGTAGTTCACAGACACGGCTACTTTTTGTAGGGATCCATTGGTCTCTCTTTATTGCAATGAGCCACCTTTGTAATAATTTGGATCTTTTGGGAAGGCAAATGTAGACACCTTAGGCCCATTGGGATAATTCCCTTTACAATTAGGGACACAACACTTATAAGGCATATTTTATTCTTCTCTTGTTGATCCAAAAGTGTACCAAAAACATCGCCACAATATAAATAAAAAAGCAGCAAAAGTTTTAGGGTTATGAGCGAGCTTTCAGCACGGGCGGACGATTTCTTATTATTCGATTGCTTACAAAATGTTATAAAATAAGGTACCCATACTTCCTTTTAATTCTCATAGTTTCAAAAATACCCAAAATGCCTCAAAAACTAACCAAAAAACTGTTTTTTTAGCCCGTTTACGTATTTATAGTTGCGTTTGTTTGGACTAGGTTTGTCACGTGACCGACGATATCAAAATCTGCTGGTCGGCCTTGGGAGTGGAGGAGGTAGTGGTCTATCCCTTTTAAAAACAGAAATTATTACTCAAAACCACAGTTCAACTTTTCAAAACACAATTTACAAGTAAGTCATAAAAAAATGGAACAAATGTTTCAATTTTCTATGAAATAAAAGCGAATATTATTCTCCATTCTTAAATTTGTAATGGGTCGTTTCCACAGCATTTAATTGTGTGAGATATTTTACTTTGCTTTTTAAGAAAAAATTATAAATATTGTAAAAAAAAAATTGATATAGTTAAAACTCATGATTTGACACGTTTTATAAAAAACTTAAGTTTTTATGATAAAACTTGTTGATTAATGTTCTACAGGTGGCAACAGTGTAGAAGCAATAACACAACACAAACAACGTAACTTTAACTTTAATAAGGTTGATTAATGTCAGTTAATAACGTTGTCGCTTATTTCAGTGCTACTGCACATGCTTTGTATAATGGATAAGGTATTGCTGTTCAAATAGGTGGCTTAAAATCTCCCTGTTTTCTAGTGATCACAAGAACTACTTTGTTAGCAAAGAAATTTAAAATTTGACTGTCGAAAGTATACCTAAGAAAACCCGCCCATTTCAAAGCGTATAATCAATTGCTGAAAAATTTGGTTGACTAAATTGGGTGCAACAAATTATATTACCATGGAATTTTCTAAAATCTCTTTCTGTTAAAAGGAAGTGTCTGAGGAAAATTGTAATTATTCTTCAGTAGAAGTAGTTAAAAAAGTGGATGATTTGGGGGATGTAATAATTGGAAGATGAGACATCCAACCTTTCGATTTTAAAATTGGAGCCAGTAAGCAGCAGTTTCAAATTTAAATGTTCTTCAAGGAATACTGAAGTGAAAGATATTTTGGATTCTTCTGACGTGGATTTAGATAAGTGAGTTAAGATTAGTTGTAAATACGGTAATATTGCATTATTTGTTTAATTTGGTGGTAATTGTCTCGAAAGTTGCCTCCTCTCCGATTTTGACCAAATTTGGTATACGGGGTTCTTTGGGGCGTGTTACGAATCTTTAAAAATTTCGGCAACGTTTCGTTTTCGAGATATTCATCATCAAAGTTGTTAATTAAACTAACTTTATTTACACTATTCCTCCTTCTTTTTCATATAATTCTTGATTTTTAAACAAATTGTACACAATATTTCAAAACACCTTTTAAAAACTTGTTTTTATATTAATTTTACATTTTTTTCCCATTTATTGCAAACCTCCACTTTCACACGCCGCAACGTGTATACATAGCCTTTTTGTAAACAAATGTGGCTTTGCCTTTGAACTTGAAAGTTCGCAATTTAATGGAAAAGAGGTATAAAATAAAATAAAAATACAAGGTTTTGAAGGTTTTATAAAATATTATTGTGCCACTTTAGTGTAACAATCAAGAATTCTGTACAAAAGAAGGGGGAAATATAGTGTAAATTAGGTTAGTTTGATTTTTAACTTTGATGATGAATATCTCGTAAACAAAACGTTGCCGAAAAATTTTCATATTCGTAATCAACGCTCCTATAAAATTTGTCAAATCGGGAGGAAAACTTTGAGACAATTACCAAAGTTTATTTTTAGATATTCATCATCAAAGTCGCAAATCAAACTAACCTCATTTTACTATATTCCCCTTCTTTTGACACAATTTATGATTTTTACACTAAATTGGTACACAACATTTATAAATACCTTTTAAAAAACATTTTTTATGTTTCTTTTACACCTTTTTCATTTTTTTTTTCCAATTAAATGAAAAGAAGGTATAAATAAATATAAAAATAAGCTTTTAAAAGATGTTTATAAAATATTATGTAACAATTTAGTGTGAAATAAAATTCTGTGCCAAAGAAGGAGGAATAGTGTAAAAAAGGAGGTTAGTTTCATTCAACTTTGATGATGATATTTTTAAAATGAAACATTAAAAAAATGTTTTAGATTCGTGATTACCCCAAAAAATCGCCGTATATCAAATTTGGTTGAAATCGGAGTTCAGACAACTTTCGAGACAATTACTTTTTTATTTAATTTGGAAATTATTAAGTATTCGGTACTTTATGTTTTTAAATAGAATATGAAACACTAGTTTAATTTATTTTTTAAAATGAGACCCAGATTGCTTTTTAATTAAATTATAGCAGTTTTACTGGTTTATTGAGACATAAGTGTTAAGAGTAAGAAAAATTTGTCAACAAGACAACAAGCTAGTCTGGTTTTACTGAGTTTTCAAATTATTAATCTTATTTACAGATCTACTGATTTCTCTGGAACAGATGGTGAGTGATGTAAAAGTTAACAATAACACATGGTGACATTTGATAATAAGAAATCTGATGAAATAACCTTTGAAGAGCGGAAAATAAAAAATGACGAAATTGACTTAAGGAGGAAGAACAAGAAGGAGTCCGAAACCAGGTAATATATCGACTTAAAAATACTTTCTATGAGATATATACATTACATTCACAGTCACAACATATGCCAGAAATCTAGATAATATTTCTATGCTTTTAAATTGCAAAGTTAATGGAATACATTAATGAACTGAAACTTGAGATCCTTATGTAAAAACAAATAACTAGTAAGTATTTGGCTCAAAACAGCTCCTTGTTTGCTAAAAATATTTGACCGTAAAATTGCAAATGGAAGTGGCAGTAAATACTACCATCATTATGTGCTTGTTAAATAATATTCTATTTTTACATGGCAAAGACAGTAAAGGCGTCACCCCACAAATATAGTAGGTAGTATTTTAGCACCTGGTCCTCAATATGCAATAATAATAAATTTCTAGTTAATATAACACGATATGGCTGAGTAATCAAAACACTTTGCAATCAATCTAAGCATCTCAATCAAGTGAACTGTTTTATTAATGAACAATAAGGATAAATTAACTTACAACTATAAAATTATACAGTGTTGTTATTAATTGTCTAAGTTAAAAGTGAACAACTGGCAAAAAAATTTAGTTTTTTTTTTAAATACAAAAACTCCAAATAATAACACTTATACTTTTCAAAAACAAGCAAAAGATAACATGCAGGTTAAAATATTATAATGTTTTAAAGGATCTAAAGAAAATTGTATATTGCCTAATAATCAAAAAATAAATAATCAATTCAGGTAATTTCGAAATATAGTATAAATATTTTAAGGACGTATTAATGTAGTTAGCTGTGACTGCTTGTTTTAGTAATATTTGTTTAAGTTGTTGTCCTCAATTCAACCCTAAAATTGGTGTTTTGCCCTTTTAAGATACAAATAAAAGGTAAAGACCACCAAAAATAACAGGAATATGAAAATTTTTCCCTGAGATTTGATGCTGTAGCCATGATTTAAAATAATTGTTTTTTTACTCAACTTACTGTGGTTGTAGCTTGTAGGTGGTGCATTTCAGGACAAATATTTATGGGAATAAAAGTCATATTTTGAACTCAAAAATATACTTTTAAATTATCTGTACTAAAATTTAAGACACCCTGTAAATTATCTCCCAAAATTATTTTATGTGGAGGACTAAATAAAAATTCTACTTTTATAAAGCTTTTCAATCTTCTTTTACTTGGTAAAGGTAAACTTTTTGGTTTTTAGGATAATGGTTAATTGCTTTGACAAAGAAAAATATGGAAATCGTCCGATCCAAAACGAAAATCAATGTGATGATCAAGCCAAGCAAAAGCGAAATTTAAAAATGCCACTTCCTAAACTGTATAAAATTTGGTCAAATGTGTAAACGCTCTCAGTGTGAATATCAAACACCGTATATAAGCAATTTAAATACACACGACCTACATAAAAACATATTTAAATGCGATCATTTTGATTATCTAACTATTAACAAAAGATATTTAAAAAAGCACAATGTGCAACATAAACAAGTTAATATTTTTTAAGTCGATCAGTGTGATTTTCAAACACGGCACAAAAATCTTTAAAGGACATGTTCTCCAACATAAAAATCCTAAAGATGTCGATATGTTGAAGTGCGATCCTGTGATTATTCAAAGCACGGAAAAAGATCGTTTAAAGACACGTCCTCCGTCATAAAAATCCAAAAGATGTCAAAATGTTTAAATGCGATCATTGTGATTTCCCAAATTTACAAACAGACTTTAAAATCATAACCTCCGACATAAAAGCCCTAAAGATGTAAATGTTTAAATGCTTTCAGTGTAATTTTCAAACACGGCAAAAAATATCTTTAAGGGGCAGTCCTCGGGCATAAAAATCCGAAAGATGTCAATATGTTTAAATGCGATCATTGTGATTATCAAAGTGTTCCAAAAAGGCGATTTAAGGAAACACGTCCTCCACATAAAAATCCTAAAGATATCAGTATGTTTAAATGCGATCAGTGTGATTTTCAAACACGGCACAAAATCTTTAAAGGGACATGTTCTCCGACATAAAAATCCTAAAGATGTCAGTATGTTTAAATGCGATCAGTGTGATTTTCAAACACGGCACAAAAAATCTTTAAAGGGACATGTTCTCCGGCATAAAAATCCTAAAGATGTCAATATGTTTAAATGCAATCAATGTGATTATCAAAGTTCAAAAAGCGAAAATTTAAGGAAACACGTCCTCCGACATAAAAATTCCGGAAAAGCGATTTAAATGCGATCAGAGTTTTCCCCGGACACAAAAATCCTTTGAGACATGTCCTTCCGGCATAAAATGAAAGGGGGGCGGATATGTTTAAATGGCAATCAATGTGATATTCAAACATTTGAAATTTAAGAAACACGTCATGCGACATAATAAGTAGGATACCTCTATTTAAAAAGTCACTTACATAACTTAAAACTAATACCACAATCTTACCAGTTTTTGTTGAGCTTACTCGTGCAAAGCATGTACTTGCTAAAAGGTGGTAATATTTTGTACACTTTTAATTTATTAAAAAGCAGGTCATGCTTATAATATTTGAATATCCTGCTAAAATCCTATACAATAACTTCGTAGAAGCAAAATTAAAATTTACAAGTATTCTGCACTTAAAGAAGTACATTTAAAAAAGCTGTAAAAAATTTGTAGATTCATGTAGTTAATGAGCATGTCTTAGGGATATGTTCCTTTAAATATTAACACGCATACCATGGTCGAAGCAAATTTTTCATAAAGGTAAGAAAAGCAAGGATTTAAAATAAGCGTAATTTTTAACCAAATGTTTTGCAAGTATATCGATATTCGAAAACAGGTTGGAATACATACTAAGGCGAAACGGATGTTTTAATCATTTTAAAAAATAAACGAAATGGAGTCCAAAATTTTAGTGTTATCAAAATTAAGTAAATCGGCATAAGCTTTTGTGGCCAGTGTTTAAAATAATAGTTTCTAGTCGGGCTTAAAGGCCGTCGTTAATGGAATTTCTTCCTGACGTTTCGCTGCAGACTGCAACCAACATCGGAGATGGAAGAACCACATTCTAATGACATTGTATTTTTTTTGTATTTTCATATGAATCAAAACTATGAAACAGCTATTTTTGTTAGTTTTAATTTTTTAAAAAAATCCTATGAAGGGCAAAGCCACCCTGTATTAAGAAAAGATAATAAACAGTCGTAGAAATAAAAAAACTTCTATTTATTTTTTGTATAAAAGACTACAATAACATTTCTAAGTCATTTTGATAGATTTATCCCTGATTCTTATACATATATAATATGTGAACTAGAGACCAGTTTTTTGTGTGGATGTTTTATTTATGTATTTCATATGTTTTGCTGTAGTTTAGGTAGATTTTGTAAATTTTTGTCATACATTGTTAAACAAATCGCAAAGACGCTAATTAAACTAAAAATAAAATGAAAATGATGTTTTTATTAATTGTAAAATTATTTGTTAAAGTTGACCGGACAAAAAACTCAATTTTACCCAAACTTCCGAAGTTTTCAAACTTTCAAGTCCGTTGTTGTTGAGTAGTGGCACCCTAGCTACAATCATCAGAAAGTTTGGATTATATTTTTCAACCTTATATCTGCTAGGGCAGCCCAAGGGTAATAAACCTAACAAGGAGTGCTCGATCCCATTTAAGCCCATATAAACCAATTTAAATGTCAATTCGGTATTTGTGAGGTAATCTGTTTGCCTGTTTGTTTTGTTTACAAGTAATATAAAGTCTTAATTTTTAAAAACATTATACATTACAGTTCTAATAGTAAGTACATATCCAAAATAGTTTTTAAAAGTTAAATATTTAACAAAAATTAATACAATAAACTGCTTCTGGGCAAAATGGGCAAACGGGTGACGTCCAAACATAACCTATATCTGCGGACAAATAGTAAAAATCGAGCACTCCTTGTTAAGTTTACTACCCTTGGGGGCAGCCTCTATAACTCACAAAATACGAAAGGAAACTATAACTCTAATCCCTTTCTCTCCCGCTCTGCGTACTGCTTGGCAGGCGGAGAGGGGTATATACTCCGCCTACGAGTCAGCACGTAGAGCGAGAGAAAGGTATTGGTTTTATGGAGCTTTTTGTCTCACGCACTCTGTTCGCACTGCCAAGTGGCCAGGCTGCCTCTAGCAGTTATATGTGTATTATCCTGGCTACGGTTCTGTTTGACATCATTGGAAGGAGCTAAAAATGACTACAACCACAGACTACGATGTTCCAATTTCACACAGCCAAGTTAATAATTAAAGTAATCTGCTAATGACCAACTCTAGCGTGACATAAGTTTCTGATCGACTTTTTAAAGTATCCTTATGCGGATAATTATACATCTTGTTGTTGACCCGATAATCGAATGCCTGTATAGTGCTAATTTAAAATCACCTTTAGACGATTTCGCTACATAGAGGTCATTATTTTAGTAGAGGGGCTTAAATAACTCGGGCCCGATTCTGTGAGCAAATTTGTTGACATTACTTTTCTCTATCTCTTTCACAACAGTGACAAACTTATGAGTTACCTTTAAGGGCAACAAGGACATGTGATCCCTATTTTGACATTCTCTTTCCTTATATTTTTACAGAATCCCAGCTTCGGTCTCCGTTTAAACCAGAGAAATAGAAGGGGGGAGAAGTGCTTCGACCACTGCGCATCCAATTTTACGAGGACGGCATGTGTGAGCCGCCATGGTTGCTTCTACTTGTCAAATCAAAATTGACATTTGTTTTCTTTGTTGTTCTCAGAGTCTATCACAAAATACGAAAGGAAAAACGAAATGTCAAGTTCGTGTATTTCGTTGGCCGCAGTGTGGAAATGTGGCAACGTAAGATCTCGGTTGTTCCGATAATCGCATCCTATTTTATCGACAGAGTTTTGTGATTCAATATGGCTGCCCTTTGTTTACTTTTTAAAGTTATTTTATTTGCTTGCTTGCTTGTCTGGTTTATGGCTTTGCTGCAAGGCAACCGCCAGCACGATTTGGTGGTGGCTCCGATGTTGTCTGGCTCTTAAACCATATCGGGGCCTCCGACTTTTCTTCTTTGACTGAGCTTTTTCTTAGGTGCTGTGAAGGAGTTAAAATATATTCTGCGCTATTGAGCAATTATTGAGCGACTGCGACTATGACAGGCTTAATGAGGTTATGATTAGCTAACATGCACTACATAGGTGGTTGGATGGGAGGGAAATGTAGACAAATCAAAAGGAAAAAGGAGACATATAAAGCTGAGCATTACAATTTTATTCGATTAATATTTAAAAAGGACATGATTATGTTAATTGAGTTTTCACTTAGATTAGAGAGAATTGTATTAATTGATATGGGAGTTGAAAAATTCATCTTTGTAAATTCACTGTATAAATCAAGATTCGGAACAACATTAATGGGACATTCGAAAAAATATGATCCATGTTCTCGATGCATCCACACTCACAAAGAGGGCTTTCTTTCATTTTAATTTTAAATAAATGTTCGTTGGTTAACAGTGACCTGTACGCATTCTAATTATTGTTGTGATGTGTCGTCTGTCTTTATAGGGAAAGTCTGAAAACCACTTTTTACTCGGAAAATTTGTTTGAACTTTTGAATATTTATAGTTTTATTCTTTACAAGTGAACTCCAATTATTTTTAAACTTTGTTTTAAGATCGCTTTTAATTTGATTATAGTATTCTTGGGAATCAACCAGTATTCTTTTGGGGACGTTTAAATCTTTACCTATGTTGGCTAAGATGTCTGCTTCAGTATTGCCCGGAATATCAGAGGTCCTGGAATCCATGAGAGTCGGATATCAAAGTTATTTTCATTGGCTAGGAAAATTATTCTCTTTGTTCTAAGTGTCCAGTAGTCACTGGAGGCACTAGATGGTATTTATTAATCTTTTGGATAGCACTTTGGAATCAGAGAAGATAATTACCTTTTTTAAGTGTTTTTGAGTAGCTATTTTCACCGCCTCATGTATGGCTATGATTTCAGCCTTACAGATGGAGATAGAGTCGGGAAGTCTTGAAGAGAACTTGTATTTTATTTTAGGGATAGTTATACCGTAACCCACCTTTTTATCCTTTTTCGAAGCATCAGTGTATATAAATACAAATGAATCTTTATATTTTTCTGTAGCTAAGGCGAATTTTTCTCGAATCATTAGTTCATTCTTATTAATAGCGCAGTCTATAGTTTTTAGGGGGTTATTTAAAATTTTGAAGTCTATTTCATAGCACGGCATATTAAGATTTTTATAAATGTTTGCAAAATATGGAAAAAAATTGTAAATAGCTAAAATCAAATATGGTATATTTAATTTGATTGGAAAGTTGGTGTGAGTATTAATTTACTGCGTAGTTTTAAAAGTATTATAACTAATGGGTGATCTCTAATATGTATTTTCTGGCTAATAGTTTGGTGGATAGAATTTTCCGCCTCTGTTCAAGGTCAGTGGTAGCTGCTTCTGCTAAGAGTGCAGCTCTTGGTGTAGACTTCATGCATCCAAGGCTAATTCGTAGACCTTCATAAAAGGCTTTATCTAATTTATTAAGACTTTTTTTATTGACAGGTTTTATAAAAATGGATCCAAAATCCAGGTGTGAAGTTACCAATGAATGGAATGCTGTCAACAGGGTGTTTGGGTCGGCTCCCCACCACACTCTGCACAAAGCTTTGAGGATATTTAGAGATTTCTTTGCCTTGTTGTATATATGATTGATATGAATGTCCCATTTTAGGTGTTGGTGCAGGTAAATTCCTAGATATTTTACATGATTTTTGTACTGTAAAGTATGATTATTGATTTTGATTTTTGGAGGTGTATTTTTTCTTTTACCCTTTGTAAACCAGACAGCTTCACATTTTTCCAATGATAGACATAATTCATGTTGTATTAGGTAGGTGTAGACTTGTTCTAGTGCTGTGTTTATTTGGGCACCCATGACTTCTAAGTTAGAGCCTCTTACAAAGAGAACTAGGTCATCTGCATAGCCTATAAGTTTGGTATTATTTAAAGGTAATTTGAAAAGATCATGTATGTATATGTTAAAGAGAATAGTACTTAAAGGTGATCCCTGAGGGATGCCTTTGGTTGCTAAATAAGGACCCATAAAGTTTCCATCAATGCTTCTACTGTAAATCAATCTTTTTGAGAGTATTCTATAAATAAGGTTATTTATGTCTGTGGGAATATTTAAATTCATTGTTTTCTATATAATGTGTATATATTAACATGGTCGTATGCAGATTTAATATCCAAGAAAATGGCAATAACGGTTTCCGAAGAATTAAAAGCGTCAAATATGTAGGAGGACAAAAAGGCCACATTATCATATATTCCCCTTCCTTTGCGAAATCCAGCTATTTCATTACCAAAGGTATTCCTGTGTTCCAGCATCCAGTCTAGGCGGTTTTTAATCATTATTTCCAAAGTTTTACATCCACAAGAGGATAAAATTATTGGGCGATAACTGTCTGAAGAGATGGGTCTTTATTCGGTTTTAAGAGGGTTATAACGTTAAATTTTTTCCAAGAATTTGGAGTGTATGTCCCATTAAGAAGTTGTTATAATTATTTAATAAAATTTGTTTTCCTCTAAAAGGAAGATTCTTAATCATAGGGTATGCCAGGTCGTCCATGCCTGCTGCTGATAGTTTTTTATCTTTTAAAGCGTTATTCAGCTCATGTATAGAGAATAATTGTGAATCATTTTCAGGTGTACAAAGTTGAAAAGATGGGTCGATATCGACTGAAGACATCTTGAAGAGTATTGCCTTTTTTGTATCGTCCGAAATTGAAAGGTTGATGTTTCTGTTTTTGTTCTTATTTGAAAATTTTTTTAATTTTGTTCCAAATATATGTGACATTAGATTCTCTGTTTAGTGTTTCGCAAAATATTTGGAATTTTTTTTTTTTTTATTTCTAAGGTTTTTTCTTACCACCGCTATGATTTTTTTTTTCTTTATGTAATTTTCTAGGGTTGGGGGGTCTCTTCAAATTATTTATTGCTAGTTTTCTTTCCTTTATCCATGTGGAACATTCTTCATCCCACCATGGGTTGTTTGTTTTGCGAGGTAGGCCACACATTTTAATGGGTATTGCTTCCTGAGCTACATCATCCATGATTTTAATAAGTTCATCATAGTCAGTGTCCAAGTTTCTGTCGATTAACTGGATTGTTATTTGGTTTTGAAATAAGTCCCAATCAGCTTTCTTGAAATTTCTAATGGAGTATGTACCTGAACATTCTAAGTTAAATTTAAAGTGTGTATTTTGATTGATTTCCAGAAATGTGGGGTAGTGGTTGCTATTGCCACAGTCTTGAAGAACACTCCATTGCGAGTTGATTGCTAACTGACTGCTAATGATGGTTATATCGAGTGCACTAAGATTGGAATTTGGATTTTTAAATAGAGTTGGGGACCCGTCGTTCATGACGACTAGGTCTTTATCCATAATAAAGTCGCTTAATATTTTTCCTCCTCGTTGGTAGGTGAGTTATCCCAAAGGGGTGGTGTGAATTTAAATCTCCCATTAAAATGATTTTATTTGTGTTTATATTTTCCGTGAGCTCTTGAAGCAGCTCTTCATTAATATTATTGTTTGAGTTGGTATAAATATTTATTAGGTAATAATCTGAAATTTTTATGATTATATATTGAGTATTATTTGAACTAAATTTTTTTTATTTTATTGAAAATGATATTATTTTTTTATTAATGTTGCTACACCCAAGCCATCATCTCTATCTTGTCTAAGAATATTGTATGTTTTTAAACAGAAGGTTTGGTTGGTTTTAACTAGGTCTCGTTTAAGAAAATGAGATCTGGGTTTTTTTCCACAATTAAATTTATTAAGTTATCCCTATTGGACTTTATACTTCTGATATTCCATTGCAATAACTTCAGCTTTGTTCTTTCAGCCATCTAGTTTTTAATATATTAAAATTTTAGTAATAATATGTGAATTATTAAAAGGGATAGCTTAATTTTAGGTATAAGTTGAGAAAATGGTTATCTAAGTATATTCCATATCAGAGTCCTCCGTGAGAGACCCTGATGTGGACGTAAGCAAGAAATTTTTTATGGTTTTTCTTGTTTCGTCATTGGTGTTGGTTAAAAATTGTATTATGTAAGCTATTTCATTATTTGTATCGTTAAAAGCTGGGTTAAGTGCACTATTGTTAGGCATTGGAGGGTCGTTTAAGGGTATGGATGAAGCAAAAGATGTTGATGGGTGGCCATATATAGTTTGATTTGAATTGGTGGGTAGTTTGGTGGGTCGTGAGTTTGGGAAATAAAGAGTTTCGTCATGCTTTTTTTTATCAAAGCCTTTTGAATCATTCTTTTTTTTTTCAGTGGAAACAACCTGTTCATATGACCGTTTTATTGCCCCATTTCTGAAATTTTGGGTTCTTCGTTCAGAAGTTGTTATTATGTTTGTGCTTGTGAATTATTTGAACCGAGATTTATACTGTTATTATATTTTTTGGATAGCTGGGAAGTCATTAGCGTTAAAAATGAATTGGTCTTTAATAATATAGGTTTTTTTACATATTTCATTGGCATCAAAGAAGGTCAAATTTTCAAAAGCCATAAGTTCTTTTATGTTCTTTTGTCTATTGAATTCCGGACTTTTTTTTGAGGTAGTTCTGTGTTCATTTTTACAGTAAAAACACTTTGTCTTGCAAGGATACTCTTGATTATTCAAAATGGGTTGCTAATATGGCAATCCTCTGCACAATTATAACATTTTTCTCTACCTTTACAATTTTTTCTAGTGTGTCCGTATCTTAAACATCGAAAACATTGTGTCACTGGAGACACGTATGTACAAACTGAATGTTCGAGGCCATAGAACCTAACATATTTGGGCAAGGAGACTCCTTTAAAAGTGAGTAAAACAGAACCTGTAGGTTGATATGAAACATTTTTCGTTTCTCTATCAATTACCTTTCTATTCAGTCTTGTAGCCGACAAAATTTCAATGTTACCCGAAGCTTGACTATGTTGAATGAGTTCATCTTCACTGATATCAGAGTCCACTTGCCTAATTAGGCCTTTTGAGGTTACAAAGTTGAAAGGGATAAACATTTTATAACCTTTATTCAAAAGTGTAGAATTATTTACAAAATTATTTGCACTAGAAAAAGTTGTAAATTCAATTGAGAGTCTGTTGGACCTTTTTTATTAATTTTTTTAACATCATTAATCTTAAGGTTAGAAATTCTCTTGCAATTTTTACAGTGTTAAATTTACCGATATTAAAACCAGTTTTTTCAGTTGATTCTAAGTAAACAATAAATGGACCAAGGTCCATGTTAGTATAAAAATTGTTGGTTGTTCCTTTTTTTGTCCGTCATTTTCGTTGTTTTTTGTTGGATGACATTTGGAGAATTTTCAATTTTATTAAAATCTATCTTTTTAGTTGGGTCATCGCCTTTTAGCGACCGAGATATTTGTGTCTGGGGGTTCCTCCCCCAGGATCACTCATACTCCCCAAAAAGCCCTTTTAAAAGAGTGGTAGGCCAGAGAAGATGGATCACAAAAAAATTCAAAAGGCAACGCGAATTATGAAGAAGCAAGCAATTAAATGTAATCTAGCTAATGCTCAACTTACCCTAGCACAAGAAACAAGAACAAATGTTAGTGTCTTAGAAAAAAAACCCCTTCTTCAAGGAAACTTTTCTGCGACGTAAGAAAAACGCTGCTGCTTCGCTCACAAACTCCACAGCACTGTTATTTTATTTACATTTTCTAATATTTTATTAAACGAGTAATCTGAACTGCTGGAAGAAAATTATTTAAAATGTTTGTTTAATAATTGAATAAGAGAAAAAAATGTGTTGTTTTTTAGTAAGGGTGAAAATAGGTTATTAGTGTTTGTCTTTTAAAGGAAAAGTGCAGTTAAATTTCAGATTACCTGCAAATAAAAAAGATATTAGAAAATGTACAATTAGGTAATTTTTAGTTAATAAAAATACATATTTTTATATTTTATTACTTATGGCATTTTCAGGTTTATTTACCTTTTTTATTCTTTTGGACATTGCTCTGTTATTTTAAAAGGGAACCGTTTTGACAAGATGGATAAGCAAGCTTATATTTTCAAAAGGTTCAAATTAACGCAGCCAACAGTGCTCAGCTTACTTGAGAAAATCGAAGATGAGCTTTAGTTTAAACATGACAAGTTTGTATTAGCTTTTACATTTTAAGTATTTACTTGTAAATTAGGAATATTTTAATTTGTTCACATAAAATAATAAAAATTTTTTTTTAAATTATGTATTTGTGTTTATATTTCATATTGACAATAATTGTTCCCTTTCCATGGCCGTAAAGTAAGGCGCCCTTGATCGTTTTTCCCATATTGTTATAAATTTTACAACAAAAAATCACAAACTAACGACTGATTTTGTATTATATTGTCTATAAAATAAAAAAAAAGGTTTTAATTATTTACAGATTCAAGTCAGATTACTGCTATCATTTAATGACACACAAGATCCGTCAATATTTATTAATTATACCGCGTAAAAAGTGTTAAGATTTATAAAGCTAATTACAAATTATAATACTTACTAAAATTTAGACAAAATATATGAAAAATTTTAGTTTAAATCAAGTTTTTAATCAACCATCATGTGCGAACAACCAATAATGAAATAATACTAGTACGCATACGCAATGGCCGGAATAAATATTTACTTTTAGAAAATAAGAATTAATGGTTGTTTGTATATACAAACCTGAAATTATATACTCTTATGGGCCAACATAAACATATTTAAAAAATACTAATTTTAGAATGAGCCATTTACATTTTAGATTAAAAATATAAAATTCCATAATTCAATTTTCGCGCCCAACCGAGATCTTATGTTGCCAAATGTTGTCTGTGGCCAACTTCGCTATCTCACTGACACCCCCCTGGAGTCTATTCTGGTTGTTCTCATGGAATAAAAAGGGTTGTCGTATAAACAAGAGTTTTTCGTTAATGTTTTGTTTATTTGTTTACTTTTTGGATTAGATTTGGCTTAGTATCTTTCGTTTTATTTTAGTTAAGTGTTCCATAATGCTTTAATTTAGTTTAATGAACTATGTCTTGTTGCGTGAGAGGGTGTTCCAATTCTAGAAGATATAGTACAGCAGAAGATATTATTTTCGTTTGTAAGTACCCCATTTTATATAGTGAAAATATTTTATTGGGTAAATAAAAACCTAGAAAAATTAAAGCTAAAATAGTTTAATTGTAATTTTATAAGATAACATACATTATAATAGATTAGGTCTCTTGATTTTTGCATACTTGCAGCGCAACAAAATTTACATGTAATATTTTAATTTTAGATTTCCAAAAGAGGAAGTTTTGGTTAAAAAATGGTTGAGTATACTGCAAATGAACAATTGGTCAGCAGGCAGATACATTTGTTTAAAACAGTTCCTGGATAGTGAACATATATGACAAGGAAAAATTTTAAGACAAAATGTTATAGGTACCTTTGCTTTTTTTTGGATGGCATTTCCACCCAAGTACCCACCAATTATCACCAATTCCATGGCGAAACACCATACCAAAACTATTCAAGGGGAAAGAATAAGAAATAAGTTAACCAAGTTGATTCCATTTAATGGTCAATAAAACCTATTAATAAAAATATCTTGTTTTATTGTTAACCCAATAGTTTAAGCAAACTAACCTACCAGATTAAGTGTAAGAATGTCACTTTTCTATTCCTCAGAGGGAGAGTGTGAACTTGCCCATGATTGTGTCTATATAACTCTATTATTATGGTATCTTAGTATTGGCAGTTGCCACATATTAATCATTCAATTTATCTCTGCAGCAGCCTAAATATAAACTAATTATAAAATAATTTGTTCAATTAGAATGTGTGTGTGATCTACAATATTTAAACATCGATAAAAATTATCTTAAATTATACAATACAATAAGATTAGTTAAACAGGAAACAGACATTTATGTTTGCAATTTTACAATATTAATTGTCAAAAAAAACTATTCTCCACTAAAAATTAAATTAAGAAATTTGAGAAAATAAGCTACAAAGGCAAGGACTATGCCTGGTTGTATTCTGAAAACTAAAAAAAAAAGAAGTATAGGTATTGAAAAAAAGAGTATCATAAGAAAAAGATATGTGAATGGCAGCTGGCCTGAGCATTGTTTAAAATGGTATAGGCAAACAAATCGAGTGGCATAAGTTAAGAGGTTAGTAAAATCACAGTGCATATAAAAATTTATATATAGCAAGTATTTTTTTTTAATATATGGGACCTTCCTCTTATAATTTTTATAGTAAGAAAAAAACTCACACTTATGATCACCTGCTTAAGATGATATATGATTATAGATATTGTTAAACAACCATTTTATAAAATAAAGGTGTTCAATTGGGCCAACTACATGTATTATCCAGTGTCATTTCTTAAAGTAAATTTACTTTTTAATGCAAAAAAAAATGACCTAAAATACAGTGTATAAATAAAACAATTCTTTACTGATTATTTATTTTATTTAATAAAATGCTATTAGTCCATATTCATGTTCTCACTGGGAAATTCTTTAGGATGCCTTTTATATTATATGCATTTTTTGCTATATTCTCTTATTGTAACTTTAGGTCTTATTGTTATTCAGAATTAGTTAACACTTTTTGTACACACCAAATTATGAAATACACCTTCGATAAGAGCACTTACATAAAAAAGTGTGAAATACTGTACACAAATTTTGAATAACAGAGGCCTTTATTTGACTTTTAAAGAATCCATTAAAAAGATATGTTTACTTTAGAGTTCTAAAGACAGCACGGCAGTTATTGGGTAAAATTATTAAAGCTTTTTTGGGTAAACAAGTTGGTATTTCGATTTTAGCATTTCCATTTATCGTTTCTGCCAAGTCACCTGGATCTTCTTGTCCTTTTTATTAAAAAATTGTAACATATGTATTATATGCATATTTGTAACGTATTCTGTTTTCTTTATCCTTACTAAAAAATTCAAAAACACATTATGTAGGATCTCAATATTCTATTCATTTTACCAAGAAAAAAATCTTCTAACCCATAAATATTTTTGAATTTATACAAATTATTTACCTGCGTAGTATACTGTTTAATAATGGTAATTGTTTTCATCTTTAAATTTTAATTTCATTCATAAAACGTAATATTATTCATTCAAAACCATTTTAATTTATTTTTGTTTACAAATAAGATTATGACATGACAAGCACAAAAGATGACAAATGACAAGCGAAAGCAACCATGGCGGCGCCTTATATTAGACTTTTCGCGCAGATTGAAGCGCTTTCTCCTCTTCTCCATTTCTCTGGTTTAAGCGCGTCTGTTCAAATAACTGGTGCTGCAGTCTAGTCTTGGGCGTAATCGTTCACCAGAAGGAGCGCTCACTTTAGTTCGAAGTCCTATTGCGAACTAGTTCGTTTTTTTAGTTCGCTAGTTCTTTTGCACGGCTCATAATGCGAAGCATTAGATAGTGCTCCACTATCGGAAAACATTTTAATACTGATTTATAATACTTCAAATTTATTTATTTTAATTTATAAAACACAAAATAAAATAATTTTTTTATAGCACTTAACATGGCAGTGCTGTGAATGGGATTTTGCAAAAAGCTCTTAGGTGCGGTTGTCTTAATATGAGGTTTTTGAGTTAGTTAAATGAACTAAGAGTGGGATCATCGGTGAACTAGTTCGCGTAGTTCACCTAAAAGAGCGCTCTTTCCACCTAGGTCGTTCGCGAACTACCCAAGCCAATGAACAAACACTACTAGAAATCCAAACCGCGTGCTTTCTGAACGCAGCTATTTTCTGTCAGTACAGTGGCGACAAACACCTGGACAATCAACTAACGCATTACCAAAACTCATCATAGATGGCAGCACATGATAAAAGGCGAATGCCCTGATATTACTATGAATTTTTATTTCTAAGTTATTTTTCCCCAATTCCAACAAAAATAAGATTTTGCTAAAATACATTACTTAACAACTGATTATTTTATTAGATAAGCAGTTGTTAAGTAAGATTTTAGCAAAATTTTATCTTTGTTAGGATTGGGGAAAATTTTAAAAATAAAGCAAACAAAAAATCTTTTTGTTAACATTTTATTAAAAATTTATATGTTCTAGATACAAAATATTTTAAGAAAACCGAGAAAATTTTAGGACATCAGACATATTAAAAGAAACATTATTTGGCTTTTCTCCAGAATAAAGATATTTTTATATTATTTTTTAAAAAATTATACTTTTTTTAGATATTATTATGGAGAGCTAGTATGCTCCCGCTATAATAGTAACAAAAATATGAAAAGACATAAAAAGGTTTAATTCTTTATAAAATTAAATTGTTTTAAGTACTATAATAAAATAATATATTTTATGAAATTATATAAAAATAGAAAATATCTAAAAAAGGTATAATTTTTTAAAAAATAATATATAAATATCTTTATTCTGGAGAAAAGCCAAATAATGTTTCTTTTAATTTGATACTCCCAGAAATCAAAATAAACTATAAAAAATCAGACATATTATTTAAAACAGTTATTATCATTACATAATTTGTAAAAATTATTGTTTTATAAAACATTTTTCATCATTTGTCCCAAATTTTCTATACAAAACAACAAAAATTACATTCCAAGAAAGAAAGTAACAAATAAAACATAAATTCTATAAGTAAAACAGAAAATTTCTAAATAAATAAAAAAATATTCTCTGATAAAAACTTAAATTCTAACACCTGAGATAACACAGGAAAAAAGTAACAAATAAAACATAAACTCTATAAATAAAACAAGAAATTTCTAAATAAATAAAAAATATTTTCTGATAACAACTTAAATTCTACGCAGGAAAAATAAAATATATTCTAAAAATAAAAATAAAATAAAACTTCTGAAAGTATCACAGTCGGAGTTGGAAGAGATGCTTCAAATTATCACAGCCGGGATTGAATGGAATCACGCTGAAAGGTTCCTAAAAGCAAAAACTAGGCAGTATCTCGGCTTATCCAGAACAGACTTAAAATCAATAAAATATGATATGTGAACTTTAGCTATTAATTTAGGCAAAGACAAAACAGTAGGTTAAAATATATATTAGGAATTAAAATAAATGCTGTAACTAAAAAATAAACATAAATAATAAAAAAAACATGGTAAAAATTAATGTTTAAATTTTTTTATAATATTTTTATGACTATCGCTTACTCTCTTTTTGGAATCAAAACTATTTTTCTTTTCTTTAAGATACTTATAAATACAAATCTTTAAAGTTCGGTTAAATATTTCAGAAAAGCAATCATGGTCTGAACAAAATTAATAGTGCCTGCAGTAAGCTTCGAAAAATTGTTGCCTAAATACATTTTCAATTTCATTCTTGTAGACATTCTCATCCAAATATTTTTAAATATCAGCATGTAGTCTGTCTACAAGATTGACTAAAGCATCACTAGCATATTTAAGCCTTCGTTCGTTATCAAACTCTTTAAACATTACAAATAAATGCTTGTCGGTTACCTCCACTGAAAAAAGATTACTTTGACAAGTTGAACATTCTGATGGAATTAAAATTTTGTTAAGAAGGTAACCCGCAAAATATGAAGAAGAAGGATTTGTAATCAAATCCGTGTCATCTAAACTGTCAAAAGGCTCCACATCGGCAGAAACGTTATTGTTAGAATATTTTATATTAATATTTGTATTTTTTGTGAGAAAGTCAGAACAGTCTCCTAAACTACTACAATAATCTTCCTCACAATTGCCACTTTTTGAAAGGGGGGCACCAAAGTTATTTACAACTAAAGATTTTAAAGCTGCAACAAATTGGTGGCATGTTGGATTAGTGTTACAAATCCCATGCTGCCTAATCTGTCCAAAAAAATTTTCTAACGGGTCTTGATTTAAATTGCGGAGACATAAGTAACTAAAGCCCTTTTTTTGCAAATTCAGCCAGAGAAAAATTATAGATCTTAATGTTATTTGCCACCCTTCGACAAACTTAAATTTGGAAGAAGACAGGAATTTTTGATTGGCAAAAATTTCCAATTTTGAAATTTATTTAAAGCATTAGACCAAAACTCGATATGTGGAGTATTGCCAGAAAGAGCACATTTTAAAGTTTTAGAAGAATACTGACTTGAGCTATTAAGGGAATCAAACAGTTTGTCAATAAATTCGGTAAATTCTGCAGTGTAGATTGCCTCAGCTGGTAAATCACCCAAGCTGTGAAAAGTTTCAATAGCACAAGCCACTGTATGGCTTAGTTGCTGTGCTGCAAACTTTACCTTCATTTTTGAATAACTGTCTGTTAATTTAAAATGTTTATCTGATAATTTATTTAAGCATTTAAATGAACGTTTAGATTGATCAAGCCTATAGACTTTTTCAATATATTCAAATTTTGCTATTTTATTTGTTTCAAACTGAATATAATGAGTCAACAATGCATTTCTTGTGTTTTTCAACAAATGAGGAACGTCAAAAATCGTAACAATCGGTTTACCATGAACCACAAAATGATAAGGGCTAGGCTTTTATCAGTATGATGGTCAGTGAGCCATTTAAGGGCAGCCCGGTTGGTAGGGCCTTGATCACATACAGTGGCCATAATGGACAAGCCGATTTGTTGTAACTCGTGAATGATAAAAGGAATCAGTTTACGCAGTTGTTCAGCGGTAACGGTATAGTGACTGAAGAAATAGGCTACGGGCATTTTATACTTCTGTCTTAACCCCCTAATCATAAACACCAAAGCATGGTTCGCTACTCGGTGTGTTTTACCAAGGTGTCCCATATCTTCGAACCCACAAACTCTTTGTTTTTGGCTTTCATAATAAAAGCCTTCACTAAGAGCCATTTCGTCAAAGATAAGAGAACAGCAACGATCCAGCTCAGACATTTTTTCTACCTGTGATTTCAAATGTTCCAAAATATTTTTAATCATGCCACATTCAAATGGAATTAAAGCTAAAATATTTTTTAAAGTAGTAACACTGGGAAGAGAAAAAATTTTGAAAGATATTTATATAACCGAGGAGATCTTTTATAGAGCGAAATTGCAAAAGCTTTATCCTTTAAACTGTATCTCCTCGCTGTTGGTGCTTTATTGACATTAAAAAGTTGTGAATTTATAAATTCTTTACTTACATCATTAAGGTTTTCTTCAATAAACTTAAATTTGCCATCATTATAAAGATTTTTAATAGAATTTAAATGGGCTCTTTCATTTTTTAACTGACTTCTTAACTTGGACAATTTTGAAAGAGTGTTACGATGAATTTTATAAAAATTTTCAGGTAATTTAGATTTAACAGGTGTTGTTGGTTCAAAAGGTGGATCTAAAAGGTAAGAGAACTGATCAACATGATTAGAACTCATTTTGGAACAATTGGAACCTTGGCAATGCTCTTGAAAAACATAATTAGACGGCCCAGGTTGAGAAGTATCAGTTGCAAGTTTCTTCGCTACCTTGGCATTACTTGGTTCCCTGATATCTAGTCCAGTACTGTTTTGAGATTGTCCAAATTATTGCCCTCTTTTAAAATAACATTATTTAAAATATTAATTTTAGGAATCTCTAATGGTTCGAGAGGTAAATTTTTGAAAGAATTGAACCGTTTTCCATAACTGTGTTCATTCAGAATGGAATTTTTTAAGGGAGACCAAGGTACAGCTTTGTATTTTAAGCGAGAAGGATCCTTAGCATTTACATAATCTAATTTTGAAAAATGGTTTTCACAAACATATAAATTTCTACAATCTTTTGAGGGACTTAAATTACATTTAATTTTCCAAGCTTCTAACGATTTAGGATCTCGAGGAAAAAAATGAAACTTTTTGTTTTTAAAATCTGTGCTTACAGTTTTACTATAATAGGCGTTTTTGCAAGAAGGATATTTACAAGAATATTTCAGCCTACCAATGTGTTGTGGCGATGCCATAGCGAAGAAATTTACAAAGATCTTAGTTTAATATCGAAGAAGGCTTACTACAATACATAAATAATTTATCTTACCTTATAATTGTTCCACATTTATGTGGAAAAAATTAAAACAGGAGCCGACTCAACAGTGAATCCATACAACCATCACTTACAACAAATATACTAAAAAATGGCCGACGCAAACATGGGAAAATAATTCTCACTTTTCATTGGCTGAAAAAAAAACTGGCTCGTTCGAAACGTTTCGCCATCTAGATATTTAGTGCCAAGTTACTACAAAACAAAATATAGGTATCCATTTATTCCCTGGCAATGATATAATTGTCAAATGTCAAAAGTTTCCAGTATCCCCATAAGAAGTTGGCCAGGCGTGACCCAAGCCTACTGCAGTCAGTTTTTGTACGTGTATCCTGTGGTTAACCCCACTTCTTTATGTATTTCTTTTGCGATTTTCAAACACACTGGTGTTAGATGTCCTTGGAATAACTAATTAATGAACAACGGATCTGTATTTTTAGAAGACCTTGTATTAGAATTAAATATACCATTTTTTGGCAATATAGAACACAGATGAGGCATTACAGTGTTGCAATTGGGTTATCAACCCATAATAAGAGCTTAAAATTTGTATTTTCATCATAGATAAAATAATTAAAGCGCTACAGTGACTATTACGGCGCAAAGTCCTGTTTTTTGTTAATGGATTACTTTT